>JNDS01004839.1:0-30161 GCA_000697035.1 Rhizopus stolonifer B9770
AAGGTATATATACATCCACAGCTATTTAATAACGCTCTCTGTCCAGGTGCACAAACCAGCAATGCTTGAAGGATGCTGACACTCCTCGTCTGTGGAACCGAGATCTGGTCGCTACTTTGAACTTTCGCGAAATCCTTTTCGAGCTACGTAAAAATGGTACAAGGCCGATATGCTTTAAAAGACCTTCAACAAACTACGCAAGCAAACAAAAAGGATCTTTTTCTGATGAATATAGTGAAAACAAACGACACAAAGCAAATCCGCTGTAGTTATCGCTACAGTAATTCATGATGCAGGGTAAGTCTCTGAACAATGAAACGCACTGTCTTGTGTCTATACAAAAGAATTAAAACAATCTAATTTTTTTTTCCCACTTGTCTAAAACTATTTTGGCAATCTTCTTATGTCATACATTCAAAGTGTCTAATTTAAATTTATTAACCGTCTCATTTTAGGGTAAAATCCTGTATAAAAAAGTTTCATGTCATTCTTGTAATCCTCATTGTCTTTTCTGTTAGTTATTTTTTTTTTTTTTTTTTTTTTTTTTTGTCTCTTTATCTCTTTCTTTCACTTTCATTTTTTATACTTTCTCGTATCTGCTAACATGTACAAACATATTATTCAAACAATTTCCAAGTAGTTTTGGAAACAAAAGAGTAGCAGTACATGCTATAAATGATGATATAACAGAATAAAAGGAGAAATTTGTCTGACTATATTAGTAATAATTCTAGCCAAACCTACATTCAAATGTGTAGATTGACCATTATTTGGACATTACATCAAGGCATATTACAACCGTTAGCTTTACACGGACATAAAAGTAGATGGTGGTACGTGTCTATTATGATCACAAACAAATAATTAAAAAAAAATAGCAAAGAGATCGAGGACATTTCCATTTCACTTTGATGATAATACAGACATTTGTACCATCTGTTTAAAGACTGGACGCAAATCTTCAAGATCGCCGGCATGTGAGAATCATAATCTTTCCCAAGCATTTACAGAAAATTTTCTTTAAACAAATGCGTTAAGCAGGAGTTTCTAAATTGTCTGAAGCCACTTGCCATTTCATACAATCAAGATGTTAGGGAAATATTATTTCGAGCTCAATTATTTGTCAATTATTACATTGTACATCGTTCTCATTAATAAGAAAACAACGATTTACCTTGTTGTATATTTAGACAGCAATTTTAGTATTCAGTCCGTCAAATGGTCAATGCAAAAAGAGTGATACGAAGTAACAATTTATCATCTAATATGCTATCTGTGTGAGACTCTTTTACATCTCAGCATAGAACAGTTGTATACAATACCACATCAAATCCGGGTCTCCACAATGCTTAGCTGAAGCTTGTACAGAATTATCGACATGCTATCAGAACCATATTAGGGAGAATTTGAATCACGTATCATGCAATGCCTAGTTTACAAACTTCAAATTATATTTGTCGTAAATACATAAGTTTTAAATTCCATCATGGTAGGCTAACTTATTTGAATATATGTATATAGAATTTAGACAATGCTATTATCAAGAATTTTGTTCCTGAATGGCCTAGCAATACTACCACACAGTAAAGGTTTTTGCTAGAAGATGTAATAAAAGAATGTATCAAGCAAGTGTGCGAGTCATTAAAAAGCCCTGTTACTCAAAGATGACTCTAGTTGGTTTATCTGTAACTCCTGAAAAAGCCTACGGGTGTTTAAGTATATTTTAAATCAGTATGAAGAAGAACATTCATCTCATCATACATATGGCGTGCGTCGTCTTCCCCTCCCACGTCGTTTCTGTCTTCTACCAAAAACATTCCTCCACTAGAGGTTTATAACTATTAGTGCAAACTCCTTATCTACTTCTCTTAAAATTGCTTTATCAAGAGACTACAACAAGCAGCCCCAAATGTTTTATCGAGTTTTTGATTTTCAATTATTAAGATATCATTGGTAAAAATAAATACATTCACACATATGTGCACACAAATTTTAACAAGCAAGTTATATTATACCATAGTAACGGTATTAAAATCTGATGTCAAAAGAAAAAAACAAGATACTATTTGGTAATATTATCGACTTGGATGGATTTTACGTGGACTTCGTTTTTTACGAACGAGTAATATCTGAAGAAGAAGATACAATATCTATATCAAATCATGATCTAGAGTCACAAAACTTTACTTTGAAAGACATCAAAAAGGTTTACAGACCACGCTTCATTAATTTTGGAAGAAAAGCCGTTCTTACGGCCATTATTGGTCTGGATTCTAACCAACATCAAGTTAGGTGTTGTAGCACCAAAGGATACGATCATTTTACGGGTTCAACGGTTTATTCATCCAAGCTACAAAAAAAGAAAGATGAAGAAGGGACCATCGTGATTGAATCCGGTATCCCCACACTAAGTCCTTAGACAATAGCAGCTTCCTCTGATATTCTGAATATATGTTGACTCATTTGAAGACTCTATTCACATTCTATGAATTACATACTGCAAAAACCAGATTTAGCTTATACAAAGGCAAACAACAAACTCAAGAATACATGGCGAATATGCTCTTGAATGGTACACCTAAATATAACAGAAGAAAAGAAGGAAGAAAAATATTAATAGACGGAGGAAGAAGCAGAAGAATAAAGAAAGACCAAAGGTAAGGGCAAAGAGAAAATGTCGTTAGCCGTTAACAGGTAACCAAGTGTATTTTGAATCACACCTTTTAATTCAAGTAATAATAAACTTTATTATTATAGACATAGACATGATAAATGGAGATCTGCCAAGTTTGAGGATGAAGACAAGGCAAAGTCCCCTGTAGTAGTATTTGGTAATGGTATGTTCTGGAAGGATTTAATGAATTTAAAAGATCTTCGATGTGGCGATGTTTGAAGAAGAGAGACAGCTGTTGATATTCTGGTGATCTTAGTTGACGAATTTAAATCCTCAAGACTTTATAATAAGTGTTATACTGAATCTCTCATTACTCTCGGAAGTGTCAAAGGCCAAAATGTGTTGGCTTGTAAAAGTTGTAATACGCTTTGGCAAAGAGACGTGAATGCCTCAAAAATATGTTATTGATATCTCTTTCTGCTTGGAAAAGTAGCGGTATAATCCTTCTTTGATAGAGATTAAATCTATATGCCATATCGCTGTAGTAAACATGGTTTCTCTTTGAGATTTAGATTATTACAGGTAACTTATCATTCGTCTAAAAAGTAGTTACTTTATGTGAATTTTACCCTTGTTTCGTCCAAAAGGCTAGCATTTGAATCTGAATTCAAACTTCAACTGACCTGAAAAAAATATTAAAGTGTCTGAATTTATAGTGTGAAAACTTTACACCAGTAACTAAGATCATGTTAATGGACTTACACCAATCATATTCCATTGTTCACCCAACAAAAGGAAGTCACTTGGCAAAGCTTTTCCCTTTTTTCTTTCTTTTTTTGTTGTTAATAAATGGTACAATTTCATTTGAGAACAAACATTAGTTTCTTATTCATGACAACAGCCTCAAAACGAGCATATTGAAGAACATATCAAGCGACATGGTCGTCGTCTCGATTATGAGGAGCGCAAGTAAGTTTAGATTATTTTTGTTGAAAAAGACCTATATTAATTATAATCAGGCGTAAAAAGGAAGCCCGTATGGCTCATAAATCTTCTCAAATAGCTCAAAAACTTCATGGTTTGAAAGCCAAGATGCACAACAAGAAACGCCATTCAGAAAAGATTCAAATGAAGAAAGCGATCAAACAGCATGAAGAAAAGAATGCAAAGCAAAAGACAGCGGATGCTGTTCCTGAAGGAGCTGTACCCACGTATCTCTTGGATCGTGAAGGAGAGGATCGAGCCAAGATACTGAGCAACATGGTGAAACAAAAGAGAAAAGAAAAGGCTGGTAAATGGTCAGTACCTTTGCCTACTGTTCGAGGTATTGCCGAAGATGAAATGTTCAAGGTGATGAAGACAGGTAAAAACAAGTCAAAGCAATGGAAGCGTTTGGTTACAAAGGCAACATTTGTTGGAGAGGGCTTTACTCGTAAGCCCCCAAAGTACGAAAGATTTGTTCGTCCTATGGCCATGCGTTATAAAAAGGCACACGTTACACATCCTGAATTGAAAGCTACTTTCTGTCTGCCTATTATTGGTGTGAAGAAGAATCCTCAATCTCCTTTATATACCCAACTTGGTGTAATTACCAAAGGTACTGTTCTCGAAGTGAACGTATCTGAATTGGGTTTGGTTACGACTGGTGGTAAGGTTGTTTGGGGCAAATATGCACAAGTTACAAATAATCCTGAAAATGATGGTTGTATCAATGCTGTCTTGCTGGTCTAAATCATATCTGTTTTTTTTTTTTTTCATTTTATTAAAAATAATGCATTTGCCTAAAAAATAATTGTAAAAACACTTAGCGTTTTCCGGTCCGGAGAAAAATAAGGATGTCGGAATTTGAAGAGTCAGGTATGGATGATCCTTCTGACAGCAAACATGGCTAATCTTTCTCTTTCATCACTCACAGGTAATCCGTACGTACATCCTCTCTCTTCAACTAGGAAACGATCCATTACTATAAATATGCATATTGATATAATTATGGATGAACGAGAAAAAAAAAGCTTGGATCTGTGCAATAATACTGATTTTTTTTAATATTTATTTTCAACTACAACCAATTGACATTCAACACAACAGACAATGGTTTTGAAGCACAACAACCAATTGCCTAACCAGCATTTCCGTAAACAATGGGACCGCCGTGTAAAGACCTGGTTCGATCAAGCCGGCCGCAAGAAGTCTAGAAGAATTGCGCGTGTTCAAAAGGCTGCTCGCATCGCCCCTAGACCCATTGACGGTCTTCTTCGTCCTGCTGTTCGTTGTCCTACCGTTCGTTACAACATGAAGTTGAGAGCCGGTCGTGGTTTCACCCTCGAAGAACTCAAGGTAATATTAAATAAAAATGAGACTTGGATTTTGGAATTTATGTGTCTTAGGAAGCCGGTATTCGTCGCAAGGAAGCCCGTACTGTTGGTATCGCCGTCGATCACCGTCGTCGCAACAGATCCAACGAATCCCTCGAATTAAACGTTCAACGCTTGAAGGCTTACAAGTCTAAGCTCATTGTTTTCCCCCGTAAAGCTGCAAGCCCCAAGAAGGGTGACTCTGAAGCTGCTGAAGTTGCTTCTGCTGTTCAACTCCGTGGTGCCTTGTTCCCTGTTGAACAAGTTGCTGCTGCTCCTGAAGCCCGTGCTATCACTGCTGAAGAAAAGAACACTAATGCCTTCATGACTCTTCGTTATGCTCGTTCCGCTGCTCGTACTCTCGGTGCTCGTGAAAAGCGTGCTCGTGATAAGGCTGAAGAAGAAGCCAATAAGGTAAATCCAAATTAAATAATCATTTATCTTTGCTAACAATATGTGTTTAATAGAAAAAATAAACTTGTTCTAAAATAAGTTTTTCTACAATAAAAAAAAGTTGTTCACCAAAAAGAAAACATTTGCACGAATGAATTTTTTTGATCGCTCATCAACGCACATACAAGAAGATGGAATATAGCAATATTAATGATGAAAAAGCGGAAGTGTGAGAATCGACAACGAACCAAACCCCTCTTGATATATAAATATAAAAAATAGTATTTTTATTTTTATGTGTTTGCAAAAAGAGTACCTATGCGCAACTTTATGGATTACCAGCCAATTGCATGACCATCACCTCTTGGATCACTTCCTGCGGCGAGAACTTTACGGCCTGTTCTTTCGTCAGTCTTGCTGCGAATTATTTGACCACGTCCAAACATGAATCGGCTGTAACTAGAGAGACGATAACAGACGTGTCCCATGTTTTCGAGCTCTTTTAAGATTTCGTCTGTGATGCCATCTTCCAGATATAGGGTGGATTTAGAGACGTCAGTAAATGTATAACCATTCGCACTGATATTGTCGTTCTTTTTGGGCGGTGCAACACAGATACGGGGAAGATCAAGTGCATGTTGAGGATTGGATAGGTAATGCTTCATATTTAAAATGACTTGCAATTGTCCTTGAGGTTGCATGTAGGCTCCCATTACTATTAAATGGGATTAAAAAAATCAGTAGCAAGGGTATTTTTAATTACCACCGAAACAAGCCTCTAGGTCGTGGCCATTATCCGTTTTACGTGTGATCATAGATGGAATAATAGTGTGATAAGGTCTTTTACTGGGACCTAAACAATTGGGATGTCCGTCAATCAATACAAAGTTACCACCACGATTATGTAAAACAACGCCTGTATTTTTGGCAATAATATGAGAGCCAAAATGCATGAAGAGTGAATTCTATACATGTCAGTCTTCAAAATTAAAAGGAATTACAACTTACAATAAAACTACATGCGTTACCCTGTTCGTCCACAACTGAAAAATATACAGTGTTCCCCATAGGTTCAGGATACCCCTTTTCAATATCATTGTTTCTGTGTTTAAGATCAACAAGTTTAGCACGCTTTTTAAGATATTCCTTTTAAAAAAAAGATAGTTTTAGTTACGCGTTTTATATTTTATATATATACTTGCTTTATTCAAAAGAGCTTGTATAGGTACATGCTCCACCTGCGGATCTGACACATAATACCTCGTGTCTGCAAACGCGATACGCAAAGCCTCCGAAATAATATGAATGTATTCAGCAGAGTTATGATTTAATATCTTGAAATCCACTAAACCTTCTTCCTCTAATGCTTCAATGATACCAAGAGCGATCAACGCAGTTATTCCTTGGCCGTTTGGTGGAATTTCCCATACAGTCCAATCATGATAATCAAGCGATATGGGTTCCAACAACTCACTTGTATGATGAGCAAGATCCTTCAAATCCATCACGCCACCTCGACTCTGTACTGCTTCCACAATGGCTTCACCTACACGGCCCTCGTAAAAGCCTTTTTTACCTTCTTTTGCTAGTAACCGAAGTGTTCTAATTGTTTCATGAGTGCCTCCGTATTTTTCAAAAAAAAAAAAAAAAAAAAAAAAAAAAAAAAAAAGTTACTCTGCCAATGCTGGGACTGTCATCATCTCACCTTCTTGAGGCGCACGATGATTATCTATTAACCAATCAATGTTTTGGTTTGGATTCTTTTCTAATAAACTTTGAACCTGTTGTTTCCACTACTTAAAGGATGAGCAAGGTTACATGAGTCATTTCAGGATTTACCGCACAAGCAGAAACGTGGGATACGGGAAAACTTTAAAAGTTTGAATAAAGGGAAATGATTTATGAAGAATTGAATTACCCGTTTTCTGCTAAATCAATACCTGGGGTAAGAATAGTGTTCAAATCAAGATTTCCAGATCCAAAATGTTGAACAGTATCCACCCAAGCAGCCGCAGCACCAGGCACAGTAATTGCTTGAATACTTGCAGTAAATTCGTCCTGATCTGTTATTTTGGCTTCGTTTTTTAAGAAATCCATAGTCAATTTAGCAGGTGTTCTGATGACGCGGTTTAGAAAGTGCGTTTTGTATATATTACTACCTTCCAGAACCATTCAGACCCTTGACTGTACGCGTTTTAGCATCATAAAATAAGCAGAATGCATCACCGCCAATACCAGTAGATCCGGGTTCTATGGGAAAACTTGTATGGGTCAAGTTATATGAGAAATATTGTTACCTGTCACATTAATAGCAGCGGCTGGTATGCTGTATTAGTATACAACGTAAGATCCTTTGTTTATAACTTACCAACAGCAACTGCCGCATCCTGAAAAAAAAAAAAAAAAAAAAAAAGGCTTAAGTTTTTCTATATTCAAATTTATCATACGTATTTAACTTACAGCAGCGTTCCCGCCCTTTCTCAAGATTTCAATCCCTGCTTGGGTAGCTAGAGGTTGACTATATTTTTTTGTTTAGATTTTAACGAAATAAAATATAAAAAACATTTACGAACTAGAAACCATGGCATGTGTTCCATATACTGTAGAGCGACGAGATATGAATGGAAAGTTTGACCCCATCTTATTTGTATTTAAAGAAAAGAAAAAAAGATTTTTGGTTTTCCCCAAAGGCTACACCACTATATATAAAGATGAGCTGACTTTGAAGCATTATTGCTCTATGTTCCGAACAGCCGGCCACATTGTGTGAGTATAATGGATTTGTGAAAGTTTAGATTTATTTTGAGAAAAAGATAAAATTCTATTATCAAAAAGATAAGGGATTAAATACAATGAATACTTTTGGTCTTTTTTTTTAAAAAAAAAAAAGACAATATGTGTTTTTGTCATGATATGATGAATAAGTTATGTAAAGGAGAAATGTACAGAGCAATTAATAGATAGAAAATAAAAATTAACACATAATGTCAATCTCTTCATCGTCATTTTCTTCCTCTTCTAACTTGGCCATTGCTTCTTCTTCTCTACTTAATGGGATAGGTGTTGATGAATGTGCAATGGTTTGATTATCGACCACGTTAAAGTCCATTTTTTCATCACTGTAAACTACCAACATGCCATCTTCTGTTTCTTCATCACTTTCATTGTCAGAAGGGGCAAGCATTTGTTCCAGCAATCTGCGTTTGTGCACAGCAGCACGTCGCTTTGGTCTTGTAGAGGCTATACTATCAGGATCTTGAAAGACCACTACAGAAGACATAGCTTCATCGTCTTCAGACTTGCGGCGATTTCTGTGTCTATTTACTTTCCCAGGTCTTTTTCGGCCTTTTGAAGTAGGAGTAGATGTACTTGGTCTAGATGTCTTGTGTTTTTTTGTCAAAGAAGCCATAGAGATAGGACCATCCAAGTTAATCACGTTATCAACCGACAAGGGATGAATTTCCTCTGATTCACTAAATGACGAATCCAAATTTTCAGTTAATTCTGCTCTTGATTTTGTTCTTGGTTGAGTCGGTCTACGGCGCGCTCTCTTCTTTGTTGGTTTCTCTTGCTTGACTGATGATTTCTTCATAACAAAGTCTTCGATATTTACCACAGGTCCGCCATTTTGCTCCAAAATACAAGCGTCCACATAAAATAAAACTTGAACCAATTGTTCGCGTGCCAGACACGATAAATCAATTTCAACTTCGTCTTCTTGTTGATGTGGTTTTTCGGATGCCAAGATGGATAAAATACCAGGCAACTTCTCAGGATTCAGATTGTTGGTGATGCGATCCAGTAGAGTTTCTTCAATTTGACGCTTGTGCATGTACATGTAAGAATCTACAGGTGAAATGGCAGCTGTATTGGGTTCTGAATCAGAATCCGAGTCAGAAGAGTAACTCATGCGTCGTCGACGGCTATTCAAATTGGCCACGGTCGTAGGAATAATTACATCTTCATTCTCAGAAGCAGAATCATCATCATCAGATGAATCGTCGCTAGAATCTTCAGAGCTACTGGAACCTCGTCGACGCTTCATAGGCATTTCAAACGCAGTAACGGGATCTACGAGTGGTTCGGTCAGCTCTTCTTTTTTTTCAACCATTGGAAGTTCAGTGGTGATGGGAGAAGCAATAGGACTAGCATGGGCTGATGTGTTGGGTGAAGAAGTTGAGGAGGTAGGAGCACTCATGGTAAGCGAAATGTCTTCGGGAACTATTTAAGAAGTCAATATACAGGCCCGTATTACTTTAAATATGAACTTACCAAAAGAAATTTCGTCGTACAAGGATTGGTTCATCATACTAGGAGACAGGGCCATTTCATCTTGACCGAACAAGTCTTCAAGTTGAATAGATTGAGCATACATTTGGTTATCTAATTCAGCAAGACAGTTGGCATTCTCAGCCATCCATGGTTGAAGCCAGTTATTCATGGATTCTCTATAAAATTCAATTGAATATTTTTTAAAAAAATTTTTTTTTTTTTTTTTTTGTTGTACCTCAGCATCAAATCTTGGACTTCTCCAGTTAAATCTTCCACTGAAGGTATATTCTCAACCCACTGTTCATTAGAAGAGACAGCAGCAGCGGCAGCAGCAAGTAATTGGTTATAGTGTTGATGGTCGACAATATTTTCAGTGTCAGGGTAATAATTGTCTTCGACTTCAGTTGTGTTAACAGGTTGATGTGCAATGGTAACTCTACAAGGCATTTAGTTTTCATGCACATATATAGTCATTTGTAAATCATTACCCTCCCATGAAAAATATATGTTTTTAAAAAATGCGCGTATGAAGAATGGGTATTTCAAACAAGAAAAAGATGATAAAGTGTGTATACAAAAAGGGGGACAATGGACTCAGTGCTATATCGATTTATGTTTTGTCTGTAATAAAAGATATACAAAAGCTACTGGTTTTTTGTGTTTTTGTTTTGTTTTGTTTTTCTTGTGGAAAAGGGTAAGAAAAAAAAAGGTTTTTTTTGACTGTTGATTGTCAAGAAGCTTTAAAAAAAATTTTACACCTCCGTCGTATATGCTGCCATTGAAAAAAACCTTCACGAGTAGTCACGTTTGATTCTCGCACAAAATTTTCATTGGATGATGAATGGAAAGAATAGAGCTTATTTAAGCCAATGAGAGTTCGGTGTAAATAGATCATAATGCAAAGGATCCAAGAAATATTAGAGGTAATTTGGATAAGCAGAAGGGGAAAAAAAACCTTTCCTTGTAAACGAAAGCAGTACCCAGCCCATTAGAAAAAAAAAATTTAAGTTGTAAGCCTCTCTTGCCGAAGAAAATTTTTATTTCATCAACTTCCGACTTTCACCCAGTGTGACCTTATTTGTTCAACAGGCCACTTTTTTAGACAGTAAGCTAATAGGCACAATACATGATTGATCATAACGATAGTTTTGTAGATATTATATAAATGATACACCAAAAGAAAAATGATCTTCGCTATCAAAAGCAATCCCGTTCCTTATTGTTTAAATTTTTTAACATCAGTCACTTTACAAGCTTATAATTTTTGTTTGCATCGACCTTATGTCATCCACGTCACGCGTTTCTCCAAATTTTATATATACTTTGCGTAAAAAAGTAAAAGAAATCTCTTGTCACTTTCTTAAGAAACATTTTTATTGAAACGCGAAAGAAAAGTCCTGTTTAAACTTTAACATTTATAAGTTAGAATGATATGCATAAAAGCATAAAGAAATAAAGCTAATACCTTTTCTTTTTTATTTTTGACAACCATCAAAACGCAAAAATGAAAACTATACACCTTTTTCAGAAATTGTCCGGACACCCTTGGGGAAAATTCCGGACACACAAGAATAGAAATTCCGGACGCGTAAAAAATAAAATTGCGGACACGTAAAAAATAAAAATCCGGAGACTTCAAAAAAAAAAACCGGACAGTAGTGGAAATTTTTTTGGACAATTTATTAAAAAAAACGGACATCTTTATTTCGGACTACGTTATTACAATGGTTTGCCCTCCAAACAATCATTGAATTTTGACACAGAATATCGACAGAAACCTTGCAAATCGCTAATATATATATTATTACAGGCCTCAGTAATCCTTGACGTCAGTGTTTCTTCCTTTAACAGTTTCTCTCTTTTCAATTTACTCTTACATACTGACCAAAATTGTTCAATAGGGTTAAGCTCCGGAGAATACGGAGGAAGATATACACAACCATAACCCCTTTGCTCGATGTATTTCTCAATATCAAGATGTGTATGAATAGGGGCGTTATCCATAACAATATAATGTCCTTTAAATTGTTCATGCCTATCAAGCACATCCAAAGTCGAAGCCACAAAGTTGAAGTAATGACCTGTAACAGCGCCGCCCTTTCCCTTACTTTGAACAGCGGTAATAGCTCCTGCAACTTTCCTTTTTTTGGATGGCTCGGCCCTTTTTGGACGTCTTATGCTTATGTTCACAACACCATATGAAGCGACTGCACCAAGGATAGTGATGCTACTTGCTTTTGTTTTAGGAACAGTAACAATAGCTCGTTCGCCTTTTTTTGACCAAGCTATAGATCGATTCATATTTATGTTAAACCCAGACTCATCAATAAATACACAATTGCTCATGAAATCCATGTCTGTTTTCTGCCAGCGCTGCACCCATTCCTTTCTCTCCTGAATCTTTTCCACACTGTTTCTTTCTACTGCATAAAAATAAGCACGCTTTACGCTGATCTTACACTTTTTTTTTATGAAATCATAAAGCGTGGTCTTAGACACCTTAAGATCTTCAAACTGAGAAGTGAGACTGTCCATCATTTGATCTAAGACCAGCGAAGGATTTTCATCAATCATTTCAACCAAGTACTTCTGATGCTCCTCATTCAATATTGCTGGCCTGCCTTTAGGTCTACCGCTTCCTTCTTTTCTACTGAAAACATCGCTACCTTCTTCATATTTTTTCTTCCAGTCGTAAGCTGTTGATTTTGGTATCTTCAATTCCGCAGCAGCAGCGCGTAAGCTCATACCCTTCTCATAAAGATTGAAAAAAAATGTTTCTTTCTCAAAATCCTTGTATAAACGGTATTGTCCAGATTTTTTTAGCGTTTTTTCGTTAGTAGTTTGGTCTTCTGGATTTTGGGTTTTTATTCCTGTCGTTTTCTCAGGTGGCTTAAGGTCTACATACTGATCGTAACTTGTCAGTTGCTCTAATGGGTATTGTTCGTTATCAATTTCCATTTGGTACACATGAGTTTCATTTCCGTGCTCATCAAAAACTTTGCCATCTCCATTTTCATATAAAAAGGTGGTCATGATGTAAAAACTAGTGTGAAGATAAAATGAATGTTTTTCTTAGTGAAAGAATTTCTTTTTATAAACTGCCCGGATTTTAATTTTACACATGTCCGGTTTTTTTTTTTGAAGTCTCCGGATTTTTATTTTTTACGTGTCCGCAATTTTATTTTTTACGCGTCCGCAATTTTATTTTTTACGCGTCCGGAATTTCTATTCTTGTGTGTCCGGAATTTTCCCCAAGGGTGTCCGGACAATTTCTGAAAAAGGTGTACAAGAACAATAGATTTTTATTTTCCTTAAATCAAATCAAATTAATTTTTGTTCCAATCGCTCATATAATGAGACTCAGTTGCCCAATTTATACATTGTCTATATATGACAAGTATATTTAGAATATCGTTTTAATACTATTTATTATATTCTATGAAAAGTTGATCAGAACATAATTTTTAGAAAGATAATTAACCAAAAATAAACACGCAAGAGTGGACAACAGATGTCTTACACGAAACCGGGCGTAAATGCGGACCATTGAGCTTGTACTGGTAATTTTCAGCTATAGGTATGGCATATACAAAAAAAAAGTCTTTCTTGCTTTCGTTTTATATTCAATGTTCAGTCTACTATTTTTGAAAAACAGAAGCAATTCATTGTATCTGAACCAAACCAAAATACAAACAGTTCGTTTAATTGGCCTAAGTTTTCAAATCCCGTTTTTGTCTGAACGACATCTTAGCGCACCCTGTTGTGAAATCTCTGCTATTTTTTTTTTTTACGCTGTCTTTTGTTTCCTTACTACAAAAAAAAAAAAAAAAAAAAGGGACGAAGAAACTGGAGCATAATGAAGAGAGATCATGAAGATGTTGATGATCCATTCTTGAAAAAATATAGAAAACATGATGTCGAAACATCCAGCATGAGCAGTGCTTCCCCAGCTTGGTCAGCTACCTCAGCTTCACCACATCACCGTTCAAAAAACCAAAGGACATTTCATGGTTGCTCCAAAATTTCCGAGTACGAGTTTTTGGACAAATTGGGTGAAGGCACTTTTGGGTAAAAAAAAAAGAAATAGAAAAAAGAAAATAATTGTTTTAATTAGTGAAGTGCATAAAGCAAGGAATAAGCGTACAGGAGAGTATGTTGCGCTCAAGAGAATATTGATGCACAATGAAAAGGAGGGAGTAAGAGAATATACGAACATTTATAAACATGATCATAATGTCTTTTTCTTTAGATACCCATTACAGCCATGAGAGAAATCAAGATCCTGAAGCAACTAAGAAACAAGAATATTGTTCCTTTAGTTGACATTGCTGTAGACAGAGGTATTTTCTTAGTGATGTAGAATGTTGTGTAAAGACTGACGTTTGAAACAAAAAGGAAATCCTGTAAAAAAAGAAAAAGGCTCAATATATATGGTTTTTCCATACATGGATCATGATTTAGCTGGGTTGTTGGATAACCCTAGCGTTCGTCTCTCTCAACCACAAATTAAAGCCTATCTGAAACAACTGCTAGAAGGAACGGCCTATCTTCATCACGTAATTTCTTTAAAACATTGAGCTTTATTAATTTTTTCTTTTTTTTTTTTTTGTATGTAGAACAAAATCTTACATAGAGATATGAAAGGTTCGTTTAATTTCTTCTTATCCATAACCTTTAAACTTTTATTATTTATTGTAGCTGCAAATTTGTTGATTGATAACGAAGGTGTTCTTCAGATTGCCGATTTTGGTTTAGCACGAGGTATTGAAGGTGAAAACAAAGAATACACCAACTGTGTTGTCACAAGATGGTACAGACCACCAGAGTTATTACTTGGTGAAAGAAAATATACAACTGCGATTGATGTTTGGGGTGTTGGGTAATAAGCAAAAGATAAAGGCAAAGGGAGAACTAATTCCTCTTTAGCTGTGTCTTTGGTGAACTGCTTAAATCGCGTCCAATACTTCAAGGTCAGGATGATATTGATCAACTTGTGAGGATTTTTAATCTATGTGGTTCTCCTAGCGAAGAAAATATGCCCAATTGGCACCAACTACCTGATGCTGCTAAAGTCAAATTTGAAAACAGTGAACGGCGAATAATTGAAGAATACACAAAATTTGATCCCTTGGCTGCTGATTTATTGGATAAACTATTAGTACTGGATCCAACGAAAAGACTAACTGCATTAGAAGCACTTGAACACGATTACTTTTATTCTACACCTTTACCCGCAAAGCCTTCTGAGTATGCCAAAAGAAAAACAGGGAACTAAATTAACCATTTAATATTAGAATGCCCAAGTATGAATCAAGTCACGAATTTGACAGAAGAAAGAAAGCGCAAAAGCAACAACCACGTTAAACATCTTTACGACTCAATAACCAAAAGAAACACAAATTCATTTAAAAAAATAAATAATTTATATATGCACAAACACATTACTTTATTGAGTAGCGTCTATTTCTTCATCCACCTGGTTAAAAGAAGATGAAACGGTATCGTTTAGTTTGGTTCTAGATGCGGAAGGTGATGATTGCTTCAGCATAGATGAAGAAGAATGGAATGAACTTGTTTTACTATTGTTTTTTTTTCTGGCAGCGTCTTGACGCATGCAATCTTGTCGTACAGCCTGAAATGCGTTGAGATAGGTCACCACCATGTGGTCTTCTAGGCAAGTTTTTGAAATGTACACTTCTTCTGATAGCATAGAAGATGAATGATGAAGAGTAAATGAGTACGGTGTCTCTTTAGATGAATTTAAATTGGATTCTGATGAGCTTGAGACAAACGGTTTTCTTCTGTTCAGTGGTATTGTAGATGGTGGCTGTGTCGAAAACTTTCTTAAGCTGTGTTTTGGTCTTTGTTGACGTCTGAATTGATAAACGCGCCCAGGGACATATAAAAGTGGGTATCTTGGTTCCTTTCCATGGTAAATCTCTTTTCTGCGAGTTTGGATAATACCAAAGCATTCCTTGCGTAGTTCTGAATTCGAGTTCACTTTGCTACTTCCTCCTAAGCCATCTACAGCAATAACAGAGTCCATTATGAGTTCTTTAGCACAAGAAGCTGTACCATAGGATAGTCGTGCTACAAGATCATCATGGCATACAAAGCTGCTAATGTATTCTTCGTATTTTTCACATAAATCCAGAGAGAGGCTAGCAACTGGAGCATAACAAAAGCACCGAACTTTGAAATCAGGATCGTCTGAAAGTTCTCGTAACTGATCAATGTAATCAACAACCATCATAGTGAGAATTGCTGCCGTGCCTGCACCTAACGAATGACCAGTAATAACAAAGGATGAAATACGTCGCGTATCCTGTTTTCCAATATACAAAAATATTTGAGGTATAATGTTTGTAAAGAACCACTGGGCTGAGGCTAATAATCCTGAATGGACAAGTCCGCCCTTCCAAGGTCTATACTCACAGACAAGATCCGTAATACAATCATATAAGCTCTATTGATCAGAATGAGTATAATGTTTTCACGTTACTATGTATCCTTTGTTTACCCAAGTACCACGAATACCAAGAACTACAGCTTCGTGTGCTTGATCGTAGGAAACAAAATAACTAGGCTGGAATACAGCCCCTTTTCGTAAGCCATATTCGTAGCCTAGTAAGTCCTCCTGTGGTATTCTTAAATACCGAACAATAGCTTCTTTGTTTGACTTTGTTTTTATCACGTCTACAGTTTTTTAAAAAAAAAATTACTTACGTCGCATCACAAAAATATAATATCTAACCTTTCATATATTTTGCATAGTCGCCAAGATATGAAATCCCACGCCAACCATAAGCAATAATAGCGTGTCCTAAAAAATAATGTGCCTCATCCAAAAACTTTAGATCTGTAATTTTTTCAGCGAGTGGCTCTCTGTATAAATTAAAATGAGTAAAACAAAGAAATTAATCTTCTTTTTTTACCTTGGAATCTCAGAATAGAAGCTTTGAAGCAAAGACAAAGAAGATACTAGCTGTAATATTGTGATTTTGAATCCTTGACCCTAATAACACATATGTATCATATAAATGATATAAATATGAAGGTACGCTAAATATATTTGTCTTTATATATACAAAGGCATTAAACATCTTCACCACAGCACGTAGCAGTGTTCGAGTTTGAGGGCTGACGACTAAACCAATCATACGATCTAAGCTGGGGTGCGACAAGGCGACTTCTTCAAATGATTCGTTGATCCATTTGAAAGCAAAATTCTTGTCACCAAAATTATGGCTTTTGATACTTGCTGTATCCGAAACCTCTGTTTCTTCCTTCTTTTTGTTTTCGCCATCCATTTTCGGAAATTCGACACTTGTTTGTTGCAAATCCAGATTGTTATGAAACATCATATCTACTGTTGAATCACTTTGTGGTTGTATTTGAGATTTTTTTGACTGGATATTATCAACAAATACAAGGTTTGGTTCTATTATATCACGATATTTATTAGCCAATGTGCTATGGCTACCACTACTGGTAGATGATGAATCAGTCGTATAGTTTGAATTTTGCCTTGATTTAAAGGATAAAAGCGTTCCCATTGAAATATTTTGATGATTCAAATAAAAAGGAGAGGACGAATCATTGGTGTTATGATCTTCTAGCTGAAACATGTATCTGACTCTAACCTGAATTGACCCAATAAAAGGTGTCATTGAATGTTTACTATGGCTTGGATGAGGTTGATACGGTGGCAAATCAAATAGAACATCTTCTTCCCCATCATCCTCTTGCCGAGTCATTGTCTTTTTGTAATATTCTTTTAATTTTGGCATCGACATGTTCGGCATGTGTGATTTCAGAAATGTATGTGGTAGTTGAATATGTGCTGGTAAGTATCTTTTAACATGATATTCGTACATGGGGAGGAAGCTATGTAATAAATAAATAAAAGTTATTGTTTCTTTACTCCCCTACGTGATAAACACTTGATCCCTATTCTTTAGTTGAGCAATCTTTAATTTAGCTTTTCCGATATGTCGCATCTTTGTTCTCCACTTCTTTCTTTTATCGTACAAATCGAGCTAAAATAAAATTATGCATTGTTTGTATATATTTTTGCTGTCAGCCAACATACCTCAATTGTATCAAATAATTGGTTGTGAAAGGATACAGTGAAAAGAAACCCTTCGTTCCAGTTACCATTAGCATGCTTAGATCTAGAGGAAAAGTATTGTTGTGAGCCCATTCTAAGTCTCATTACTGGTCTTGAAACTGGAACATCACTTCGAACATTAAGCAAATCAATCTATAAATTCAACTATTTAGAAAGAATCTATTTTTTGGTTGTTTTACTTGTAGTTTTCCTCGAGCTAGTTTCGATGTTGTAGCTTGAACAGCTTCTCTTTTGTCCCATTCTTCTTTCAAATTCTTCAAATCCGGAAGTGAAAGTCTTCTGTAATGTTTAGTGTTACTGCTTTTAGTTTCAGCCTGTCCGCTAGTTAACATGTCCTCAAAAAAAAAACAAAAAACAAAAAAAAAAAAAAAAAAAAACAAAATAAAACAAAACAAAGAACAAAAAGAACAAAGGGCGGGAATTTGCAAGCTTTTTAATTACTGATTGGCATAGCACGTGTTTATTTTGTGATTGAAAATGTACAATAGGAGAGGTTTCTTTATTTAAATATTTACAAAACGTTCTTGTTATTTAACCAGTCCAAGGCATCGACGACTCTATCAATCATGGTTTGTTCTGATGCACGAATAAAGACACGAGGATCGTAAAACTTCTTATTAGGCTTGTTAGGACCTTCAGGATTTCCAACTTGGCTTTGAAGGTAGTCTCTGTTTTTTTCATAAAAGTCTCTAAGTCCCTTCCAGTAGGCCCATTGAGTATCAGTATCAACATTCATCTTGACCACACCATTCTTGAGCGCTGTATCAATCTCTTCACGGCTAGAACCAGATCCTCCGTGGAAAACAAAATAAACAGGCTTATCATCATCTGTTTTGAGCTTCTCTTGGACATAAGCTTGGTGCTTACCCAAAAGTTCGGGATGTAACTTCACATTACCAGGAGCATAAACACCATGGACGTTGCCGAAAGCAGCAGCAATAGAAAACAAATCAGTCACTTTGGAAAAGTTACTGTAGATTTCCCAAATGTCTTCAGGTTGTGTGTAAAGAGAGGCGTTATCAACACTTGTGTTATCTACACCATCTTCTTCACCACCAGTGATACCAATTTCCATTTCTAGTAAACAACCCATTGGGGCCATACGTTTAAGATAGTGCAAACAGAGCTCAATATTTTCTTTTTCTGGCTCTTCAGAAAGATCAAGCATGTGAGAAGAGAAAAGAGGTTCACCATGAGCTTCATAGTATTTTTCATCAGCATCAAGCATACCATCAAACCAAGGGAGCAACTTCTTTGCACAATGATCAGAATGGATCAGGACGGGGACACCGTAGGCATGTGCAACAGCACGGACATATTGAGCACCAGCTACAGCACCAAGAATAGAAGCCTCTTGTTTCGTGTTGTCAATAGCCTTACCAGCAAAGAAAGCAGAACCCCCGTTGGAAAATTGAATGATGATGGGAGATTTATTCTTCTTGGCAGCTTCAAGAGCAGCATTTACGGTACTTTTAAAAAATGTTAATATTAGATACTTTAACAATTCACTTAACAAGGTCAGCCAAGCAAAGATATGATTTACCTTGTAGAAGTACAGTTGATAGCGGGAATAGCAAACTTATTTTCGTGAGCTAAAATACAATGAATTTTCCATTATTTTGTGTAATTATTTGTATTTACCATAGTTTAAGAGCTTTCTAACGTTATCACCAGTAAGAACGCCGGCAGGAACAATATCGAGAAGACCCATTTTTATTTTAAATAATCAAAAGTATGATAGTTGGTGAAAACAAAAAAAAAAAATTGATGCTCTTTATATAACCAGTATATCTAATAATTACATCACCACTACACAAGTTTTTTTTTAGATAGACTGGCTTCAGAGCCCTTTGATTTTGTTTTTAATTAAGCTAAAACAAATATTGATGTAATCATAAATTCCCCTACCAAAAAAAAAAGAGAGATTTATTTTTTAACACCAACACTAAGTTATCTCAGTTACCCGTAACGCATGAAATATGACATATATGTTTGTTAATAACGAATCGATCTAAAAAAAACTTTTCTAAAGATCTATTGATAGGTAAAACCCCGCCTAAAAGACAGGTTCAATTTATTCAATTTGAAAGAATAATGGTAAAAGAAAAAGTTGTTTACAAAAGAGAAACCTTATAATTTGTGCATATTAAGATATAAGCAAATTAGGTACAAAGAGTGTCACTTGACTTAACAAGCATATCTGTTATTAAAACAATAGTTTAATATGTATAGATCAAGATTTTTTATTTTCTTACTTCTTTGTCCAATCGCGTGCAGTGTCATCATGCTCCTCTCGGCTATGTAAGTACTCTTGAGCAATCGAACCAACCAAAGGATCGTCTACCACACATAATCAATAAATACATATTTCTCTACTATTAAAAAAAAAATTTTTACATGGATTAGCATCCGTTAACAATGAGCAAATGGACAGCAACACTTTAGAAATAGTCAAAGCTGGCGACCAGTTGTCTTTGAGAATGTCAAGACAGATAGCCCCCTGGCTATTAATGTTGCAATGATAGATACGAGTCCTAAATATTACCTGAAAGTTCCCAATAAGTAGTGTTAATATTTCTCTTTTGCCTATTATAATGAGTTACCTTTGGAGGTTTAAAAGGGTACTCCTGAGGAAAATGGACATCCAAAAAGAAAACACCGCCAGCATAAGGAGAGTCTGCGGGTCCAGCAATTGTAGACACCCATTCATATATATTATCGCCTTTTGGCCCAGCACTAAATATTTCTTCAATCATTAAAACAGATCTTTTACTATGCCATTATCTTATATACCTGCAGTTGGACGGAGGGTCGAGAGAGATCTCTGCAAGTTCTTTTGTGATTCTATACAAACAATGGAATGAGATCCAAGTAACATTTACCTTCAATCTTGTAACGCAGATGTTCACTTACCTTTTGGCACTACTAGTTAACGTCTTTTCTGCACCGCCTTTCTTAACAACTCTTTTTGTAATAGCAGGTTTACTTGGGCTGTTGGTGCTGCTTGAGTTATTTTCAGTTATGGGCGTAGTAGAAGTAGTTTGTTTACTACGAGTTGAACGTGCTTTAGTCATATTTCAAAACAGTGCAATTCTCTAGTCTTCCTTTCAACAAATATTTTCAAACAAGTTGAAATGAGACTTCAATTGTGTGTTGATGTAAAAAATGAATTTTTTCTCTTTCGTGAAATAAATATTTAACACTGCAATATTTGATTGGTTGATAAACTAATAATATCTTTTATGAATTCCACAAACGCGAACAGCGTGTTGCTTGCGTGTTAAGAATTGAGTTGTGTTCTGTGTTCAGCCGGTGTCGAAATAGTCTGTTTTTTTTTTTTGAATGAATATTATCTGGTGCAATTTCTCGAAGCTCTATAGCCCTCATACAACATTGCTATGATAAACGATTGGTACAAGTTGTCTCTAAAAAACACAAAATAAAGAAACGTTTTGTACGTTTCAAAACTCGTTCGCCACTGGGGAGGGGTTACTTGAGTGACGTCGCAGAGTACGAACTCCGGTATTTTCTTTCATTTTTCAAAAAACACTTTTTTTTCCACTTTTAATTATTTTTTTATTTTCGTCAAAGTGATGCAACGAGACGCTTTGAAAAGGGCGTTTACATTATAAGTATTGATTTTATGATGTTTTTTGTAAGCTAATATGCCCCTTTTTTATGGAATTTATACAAGTCATGAACGGTTCGTTATTGAAGTAGATCCCAATCATAAATTCATCAAAGTAAAAAAAAAAACACAATTTTTTTTCAACGTTTATTATCCTCAAGTTTTTATTTCTTGTTCCTAAAATAAACATATTTTTTTGTATAGGGTCTTGCGGAATTAACGATACAGCCAACCCACAGTAAATTAACAAGCATAAAAGTCAATTCTCGTCAATGCAGTAAGGAAGAATCGATGATCAAAAATAATACATCAGCTATTGATCACATACTATTTAGAAATCGAAAAGACATTTGTTAACGATATTCTTGTTGAATTTACGCATTCGGATTCAGTTGTTGATCTCAACTTGGGAGCAAACACAACTATTGCTCATCACCAAGTATACAAAAGCAAATATTTGAATGCGTTAAGAGAAGCAGACGAAGGAGAATTGTCAATCCAGCTACCTGCTGATTGTGTTAAACAAGTAACAAAGAAAAACTGACATTCTCGTACGTATATATTAAGCTGGGTTATTAGATTGGAACAAAAGTAAACCCAAGTTTACCGCCTCAACCACCACCAAAAACGCAACAACAAAAGGATGAAATATTGGAAAGACCACCCGAGATCGAACCAATCTTCGCTCCCTTATTTATCCGCATCGAATATACACTTGAAAATCCTCGAAATGGCATTGTGTATGTACAAAAGGATGATGAAATTGCTCCGTATGTAAGTGTGATCATGTAAATGTACCTTGTGTGTATGTACTGATTGAAAGATGAAAAAAAAAAGCGATCAAATCATGTATATACTGTGAATCAACCGTTGCCAGGGTCTACGCGTTCGTGGTTACCATGTATTGA
This sequence comes from Rhizopus stolonifer B9770, assembly GCA_000697035.1. Classification (NCBI taxonomy): domain Eukaryota; kingdom Fungi; phylum Mucoromycota; class Mucoromycetes; order Mucorales; family Rhizopodaceae; genus Rhizopus; species Rhizopus stolonifer. Next base: position 22,301 of record JNDS01004839.1, read on the forward strand.
CAGAATGTCTGAAAGGTGTACTTGGGATATGGAATTTATTGTTCCAAGAAAAGAAAATGGTGCAACAATACCGGAGTACGACGGAGAAGGTTCATTTGATGAAGAAAACGGTATGATGGTGGTATGTAGTGGCGATGTTATCGAACAAGTAATACACCCCGAAGACGTTACAAAGAAGATTGTTCACTATAGTCTTTCAGTGCCTACAGCCGCACCTTTTATTGGCTTTGCTGTGGGACCATTTGAAATGATTAAGTTGTCTCCTCAGCAACTTCAAGAAGAAGTTCTAACAGCTACTGATTTGGATGAAAACCAACAACAAAGTTTAATGGCTGAAATCAACATGATGTGTAATATTTATGCATTTGGCTTACCAGGATTTGATGAAGAGCTTAATGTTACTTGTAGTTTTTTAATGCATGTAAGTGAATGATCAAACCCCTTATATATATATATGTGTGTGTGTGTTTTTTTTTTTTTTTTTTTGTCTTTTTTTAACTCGCTTCATTAAAGGCTATGCACTTTTACACTCAAGAATATGGTTCATATCCATTTTCAGACTACAAGCTCGTTTTTGTTGAAGACGCATGGGCAAATGTTTCTTCGAGTGCATCTCTGGCCATATGCAGTTCTAAATTATTATACTCGGCGGACATCATTGACCAAATTTATCAAACGAGACGTGAATTGAGTCAGGAATTAGCGAGACAATGGTTCGGTATTTATATTGTTCAAAAATCCTGGCCAGATACGTGGTTAGTACGGGGACTGGCAAACTATATGGGGTCACTTTTTATTAAAAGACATTTGGGAAACAATGAATACAGACTACGGTTAAAAAAGGTAATAACAACATTAACAAAGTCAATGTATATTCAGTATCATTTATTGATAGGACATGGAACTTTGTTGTGTGCTTGATATAAACAGACCACCAATCTATAACTCGGCCTTGCCTTATCCTGTTGATCCTGAAGACCTCGATTTCATCGAATTAAAAGCACCGCTTGTCGTTTATATGCTTGATAAAAGAATGTGTAAAGGAGGAGGAACACTGGGCCTGTCAAGAGTATTACCCAAAATTCTTGTATCGGCTATGAGTGGAGAACTCGCACAAAACGCAATTAGCACACATTACTTTTTGAGACTATGTCGAAAAGTAAGCGGGTTTGATACCAAAGTATTTGCGGAACAGTGGGTTTACAGAAGTGGATGTCCAAGATTTTCATTCTCGTTCCACTTTAACAGAAAAAAGATGGTTGTTGAGATTTTTATGCGGCAAGAAAATACAAATGCATTAGTTATTGGACCCGCTGATTCATCATATGGCGTTGAATATCAAGAGCTAATGTCGCCTCTTTTTACTGGTAACCTGACAGTCCGAATCCATGAAGCTGATGGTACACCTTATGAACACATTCTTGATATTCAATCAAACAAGCAAAAGTTTGAAGTACAATTCAACACCAAGTACAAACGTATCCGTAGAAATACGAAGCGTTTTCAAGCTAAACAAGCTGCTGCTGCTGCTGCTGTGGCTGAAGAAGAGCAAGAAAACGAAGAAGGTGGTGATCAGACAACTGTGTTGGGAATTATCCCTAGTTTGGGCCTTGGTATGCCTTTATTTGAAGACCCTAGCCGCAAAAAGGAATGGAGAATTGTAGAATGGGGCCAGGATGAGGAAGATACGAGCGGCGCGGCAAGCGCCATGTTTGACTGGATCCGTTTAGATGCAGAATTTGAATGGATATGTGTGGTAGAGTTTAAGCAACCTGATTATATGTGGGCAGCGCAGTTGACAAAGGATCGAGATGTGGTTGCACAACATGAAGCCATTGATGCACTTAAATATATGCCGTCTTATGCTACTTCCACCAGTTTGTTGCGTGCTATTATGGATCCCAAGTGCTTTTACAAAATACGTATGGAAGCAGCCTATGGATTGGCCGCTTGCGGTATACCCAGTTTAAACTGGGTTGGCTTACATCAGCTTAGTAAAATGTTCCATCAAAGTTATTGCTTTCCTATCAATACTTACTCCAACGACCGTGACGAGCATATGGATGGATTGCCTCTTATACACTCTATTCCTAAACCAAATAATTTCTCAAACCTGTCTGATTATTTCCTTCAGAAAGCTTCGGTTGTTGCTTTTGCTCAAATTCGTGATGAACGTGGACTGACACCTGTTAGAATTCGTCAATTTTTGCTGGACCTGTTGCGATACAATGATAATATTGGGAATGAGTTCACCGATTGTTATTATGTAGCTACACTCATATCAGCCTTGGGGGATGCTTTGATACCTAACACTGACGATAGCTTACAGATGGATGATTTTGAAGGAGAACAGGTCAATGCCGCTGCTAAAGCAGAAATTGAACGTTTCAGAACACTTGATTATGTTATTCCTTCGTACCATAATATCATTACAGTGACATGTCTAAAGGTAAATAATAAAAATAACGATAATTATGCTTAGCTAACATCCAACCTTTTCTGAAATTTAGACAATGACAAAGTTAATGCTAAAAAGCTTATTGCCTGTGAATTTGTCTATATTTATGCAATATACTCGATATGGAAACTATCTCGAGGTTCGTATAACAGCATTTGACAGTCTCTACATATTGTGTGGACTTTCTGATCCGACCCTGAACCAATACTTGCTTCGTATTGTCAAAGAAGATCCCTCCATTTATGTGTCCCATTATGTAGCACGTGCCATGCTGGCATGGTTAGGTTTGGCTCTAAAAGAAAACTCTGATACATCAGCCATAAACAAATATGCTGAGGAGTTTGCAGAGGAAGAGGGTAAGGTTGTAGTGGATGATGATCGTTCGTTATTACAGAAGACACCCCAACAAGAGTTCCAAGCCGGTATTGAAAATTTAAGAAAACGTTTTGAGAACGACACCCGACTGCAGCAAACATTATGGGAACTACTGAAGTAAGTTTCTAGTTGTAAAATAGCTTTTCGGTTTCTGATAAATCATTTGTGTGTAGCTCGGCAGAAAATGCTAAATTAGATCATTGCATCCGTAAATATATCCTGCAGTTCTGTGAGTATGTCTTCAAACCTATTGATGTTGGACTCAAGGTAACCATTCGCGTGCCTACTCTTCAGGTATTTTATCATGCTCTTATACCACTGTACTGTATCTAATATTTTAGGGTTTTTTCTTTGTAGCCTCAGGATATAAGCGACGATATATCAGAACCTTCTACACCTACTCAACAACAGCCCATCATTCGATTTAGCAGACCAAAGCCAAGATCAGAAGAAAGTGAGTTGCTATTTATATATCTGTATATTGTTGTGTTTCCCTAACTTTACTTAGAAACCGAGAAGCCCTCCAAAAAGCCAAGTATTCATATCAGAGCAGATGCTTTTTCACAAGAGCCAGGGCATACAATTACTGTAAAATCAGAAGCCAGTTCCACTACCTCATCAAAGCCTGCTGATCAGCCAGATAGAAATATTACTATTCGAGAGGAGCCCAAGCCAACAGTTTCTGATACAACACCTACACCAGCAGCACCCAATATAATAACCATTCCTATAACGGGTCAACGAAAAACAGAAAAACAGAAACTTCAATCTTCAGAGCGAGTATTGTCTCCTCCTCCTGTGTCAACTCCAATACATGTCCACAAAATCAAGCATAAAAAGGCGGTTGATGGTGTAACAGCGGATGAATTAAAGAAATGCAGACGCGTATTGAATAAGATAAACAAACACAAGTGCGCTCTCCCTTTTGTTCAGCCTGTAGATGAAGTTTTAGATGGTGCACCAAATTATTATACAGTCATCAAGTAAGTTGAAGAAAATTTTAATACATGTATATTTTTTTTATATCAGGCTTTTTAATTATTTTATTAGAAATCCAATTGATTTAAGTCTTATTAAGCGCAAAGTTGAAAACAAAGATTATACCACTTTCCGACAATTTGAAGATGACATTCGCTTAATGCTGAATAATTGCTACATTTATAATGGACCTGGAACATTTGTATATAATGAAGGACAAGCTCTAGAAACAGTATTTGAAAAGGAAGTAGCCCATATGCGTGGTAAAGAACACGAAGAAACAGAAAACATGACAATTGTAGAAACTCCTGCTGTTACAACACCCCAAACTATTGTTCATGAGACTCCTAAGACCATAAAAGTGAAGCATCCTTCGAAGCCCAAACAGCTCAGTACTTTTGTCAGTCCAGCACCACATGTTAAACCTGAAGACACGCCAATGACCGAAGCACCAAAAAAAGAACAGCCACCGCCCGAACCTTCACCGGGAGCTATTAAACCGATTACACTTTCTGTTTCTTTACCCGAAAAGAAAAAGAAATTGACAGAACAAGAAAGAATGGAAACGATTGTTACCAATGCAATGACTAACCCACATGCTTTTGAATTTTTGCGTCCAGTCGACCCAGAAAAACAAGGCGTTCCTCATTATTTCACAATTATCAAAAAACCAATGGATTTGAGCACAATTAAGTCAAAAATTAGAAATAATGAATACACAAGCCCTCTGGAAATGAAAGATGATATGAAACTTATGCTTAAAAATTGCTATACCTTCAACCCTTCCGATACTTATGTATATAACGAAGCGAAGGCATTAGAAGATTCATTTTATCAGGACTGGAAACGCTATTTTGGAAGTTACGAACGATCATCAGTGAAAAAAGCTGAATCTTCTAAAAGTGCAATACCAGCAAATGGTACTGAGCCTTTAAACAAAATAAAGATATCAAAACCAACACCCCCTTCCAATCAAGCTGCCCTACCACCACCAAAACCCAAGATTATATTTAACCCTTCTATGGAATCTAACAACAAAAAGAAATGCGAACGTATTCTAAAGAAAGTATGGACCCACCAAGCATCAGTGGCATTTCACAAGCCTGTTGATGCCGTTGCAGAAGGTGTACCTCACTACTATGATGTTATCAAAAAACCGATGGATATGTCTACTGTTCAAAAAAAATTCGACCAAGACAATTACGAAACAATCTGGGAGTTTGAACTTGATATTCGTCAAATCTTTTGGAATTGCTATGGATTCAACCATCATGAATCGTGGGTAGTAAAACAATCACAAGCTTTGGAATCTTTTTTCAATCAAATATGGTCGGCTGAATTTGCTGTTCCTGACAATCTGAAAGGAGAAGAGAAACGTATTGCACAAAAGGTGATTAACAAATTAACATATCATGACTGCGCAGCACTTTTCAATGAGCCAGTGGACTTGGTAGCACTGCCGGATTATGCCCAAATCATAAAGAAGCCTATAGACTTACGAACAATCTGGGAAAGGTTAGAAAGTGGGAAATACTCAAGTCTGAAGGCAATCGACCAAGACATTCGCCAGGTATTTAAGAACTGCTTTGCTTATAATGCTGCCGGAACTTTTGGCAATGATCAAGGAAAGCGATTGGAAAAATACTATCATAACATCGGTAAAGAAATGCGTGCTCGTATTAGCAATAGCGGCAGCTCAGCAACTTCCTCAGCTATGAAACGTCCGCACCCTTCCTTTAATGATGAAGAGCAAGAACCCCCTGCAAAAATTGTAAAAAAATCAGACGTTTTCATGTAGAAATGTTACATATATAATGACCTTTATACATAACAATAAAATTAAATAAATTGCAGTAATGAAGCATCATATTAATATATTTAAAAGGGTCGATATTAACAGGAAAAAATCCTGTATCATTATGATTCATAGAAAGCTACTGTGTTTTTTAAAAAAAGGAGGGGAGGGGGATATAAAAAGTAGGGTTATACTAAAATCAAATACATTTTTTACGAACGATAAGTTTTACCATTGTAATAAGGTTGGGAAACGGTTGTAGTAGACCAGTCAATAAAATATAGAGCGAGCGAAAATGCGATATTTCAATAGTAAGTATGGTTTATAACGGGAGTAGAAGATCAACGAGATACTATGAAACGAAGAGGAAATATGGAATGAAAAAATAAATTTCTGACACAATAATGGATATTCAATAACAATCACTTAGTAAAGCGAGTTAGTAAAGCGTGCGATTAGTGATAACTAGTAAACTTCGTTTATTATGTGGAAAAGAGAGGTTATTTTATCTAATTGAACATTTCAAGATAATTATCACTCAATACTGAGAGGGTATTTTTGAACTACAAGTCCGAAAAAAATTAATTGAGTGTTTTTTTTAGATTTACTTACCAGAATGATATTAAAAAAGTTGATGATTATTAAAAGATGCAAAATAACAGATTATCTTATAGTCTACTTGTGTATTAAAGTGTGGCATCTTACCCTGCAAAAAGGTATTATACGTCATCGACGGTAGGCCGCACCTTGTTTCTTGTTTAGAAAAAGGTGGCAAAGTTTTTGAAATACATCAGCATAAATTTCGCTGGTTTTTGGTTTGAATGTTGTACGCCTTTAGGGCCGAAATACACAGAGTAAACCAACTTTAACTGATTAAAGTTGAACAGCTGTCCCATATTTTGAGCATATGAATTGGAGGGCAATAGGTCACGATTTAGCGGTGGAGGATAATATGTTGCTGTACAGTGAGTTAAGAAATAAAACGAAAGATTTCTTTCTCCGCCATCTATTTCTAATAGGTTTTTATGATTATTTTGTTTAAAAAACCCTTTTTTACCAGTGAAAGTAGCGTCAAAACTTAGGAATAAACAGAATTAAGTATGGACTTTTAGAATATCATCACGGGAAGACACAAAAATTATTTTGTTTTTATTTTTTTAATTAATACTTAATGGCGTTTCCATTAGCTTCAATGACCAGTTGCATTCGTCTTGGCATGGAATCAATAAGCTTGTTAATTTTTTCAATACTAATTTGTCTCCACGCCAGCTGTAACATTGCTATGTTTGAATTATGAGAACGACCTTCGTACCAATCTCAAAAAAAGTGGCGTTTCATTTGCATCCATAGATTTTCAATCGGGTTGAGATCTGGGGATTGCGCAGGCCATTGTAATTTCACAATGCCGTGATCCGATCTCCATTCTTTTGCTGCTGCCGCCGTGTGAATTAGTGCGTTGTCTTCCATCAGAATAGCACCCTCGACGCTGTTGTAAAAGTCGAGCAATACTGGATTGCATACACGTTCGACAAAGTCCACACTCTTCTTCTTTCCTTTTGGCATAATGGCAAGAGGTGATTTCCTTCCGTACGCTATTCCACCCCAGACCATAATGGAATTCCTTCCGCTTTTGTATGTTGCCTTTAGGCAGGATCTGGTATACTTTTCGAAGGATTCCCTCCATACCTCATGTCGGCCTACATCTTTTCCAATCTCCACACTAGATTCATCTGTCCAAATGACTTCTGCCACTATTCCAAAGTCCAATTCCTATGCTCTTTAGCAAATTCAAGTCTTGCTTTTCGATGTTTCTCATCAATGAATGGTTTTCTTGCTGCTGATCGCTTGTGCATTCTCATGTTATGAAGCTCAAGGGAAATGAGCCATTTGCTTACTTTCATTGGCAGTTTTTTCTGGATTTCAGTGCGTGTAATGCCTCTGTTAGACTTTACGATTTTTCGTAAGAGTCTTCTTGTTCTATTGGTAAAAAAAATATGGGGTCTTCCAGCGCCTTCCTTTCTTTCAACGGTACCCTCATTCTTGTAACGCTTGATAATTTTGCTTACAGTCCCAGCCGAAGTATTAAATTTAAGGGCGATATCCTTTTGACTCTAGCCAAGTTCAAAGTGATCAATAATTCTAGTTTTATCTTCATTGGATAATTGAGGCATTTTTATTTTTTTGTTGGAAAATAATGAGAAAAAAAGATCGTCATGAACAATTCTTTGGATATAACAGCATGACCGTATGCAATT
>JNDS01004840.1:0-23439 GCA_000697035.1 Rhizopus stolonifer B9770
CCATAAGCCACCAATGAATTGCCCTTTTTAATTTTTTTTCTTTTCTTTTTAAACAAAAAAAAAAAAAAACCATGCCTGCAGCTTTAATTTCACCAGCAGAAAAAAGTTATATAGAAGAAGGCATTCAACAAGATTGTCGTGCTGATGGTAGAGCCAGACTTGAATATCGTCATATGGTATTAGAAACAGGCCTTTTATCACAAGCTAGTGGAAGCGCACGATGTCGATTAGGAGATAGTGATGTCCTTGTGGGTGTCAAAGTAGAAATTGGTGAAATTGAACATAATCAACCCAATCAAGGACGTGTTATTTGCAACGTAGAATGGTAAACATCAAACCCTTCTCCTTTCAGAAAAAAAAAAGAAAGAAAAGAAAATTAACAATGTATGTATAGTTCTCCAAGTGCATCTCAACAATTTGAAGGACGTGGTGCAGATGAAATTAACAATTCACTTACAATGGCCATTGACAGAATATTCAATGGACCTCAAAGTGGTCTTGATCTTCAAAAATTATGTATTATACCAGGACAACAGTGTTGGATCATTTATATCGACGCCATGGTAAACCGCCCTCCCCCCCCTTTTTTTTTGTATGTATAAAGTATACTTAACCATTCACGTATAGGTTATGGATGCTGCCGGTAATCTTTTGGATTGTATTGTAATGACAACACGTGCAGCACTTTATAATGCACGCATTCCCAAAACTGAAATCCAAGACTTGGGTGAAGGTGATTATGAATTTGAAGTGGTGGATGACGTGGATGAAGCAGAACCTATTGCTGGTTGGGAAAATTCGCCCATATCAGTGACCTTGTATAAGATTGCAGATAGATACATTATCGATCCTACCATTCTTGAAGAATTATGTTCTCAAGTCACCTTGACTGTGGGTGTCAACAAGGATGGATCTGTTTGTGGTATACAAAAGGGAAGCAATGGAAGCATCGAACCTAGTTTATTGACAGAAATGATACAGACAGCAACTGCTTTAGCAAAACCTCTGATAAGACAACTGGACGATAAATTAAAACAAGAAGAGAATGAAGATCAAGAAAAGAAAAGACAAGGAAAGCCAATTGAAAAACTCGGATTCTTTGCTGCTGTCTTTTAAGTATGTGCACGTGTGTGTGTGTGTGTAAATATAAACTCTCCTCTATGAAAAAAGAAGAGAACAACCGTCTTTTGTATTTTCGCGTATTTATTTTACATGTTTATTTCTTTTTAAGAGCAAAGGAAGTTGTATGAATAAAACAACTTGTGTTAATGATAGAATATTTGAGTCGCTCTAAAAACTCTAAAGCCTCTTCTTTACTTTTCAACCCCAAAGTCTCTTGAATATGGGGCATCGCGGCCTTTGAAAGTTCCAAACAATCCCAGGAGAACTTTTTAGCAACAGAGGTTCCAGAACCTATAATGTTTGTTAACTGAGTGATTTAGATTTGTTTGATTTACTCAAATCGCAAGATCGTAGATCAGATTGTATCAGTTCTAAATTCTCAATAGATGAAAGCATGCCTTCTAATTTCATGGCAATCAGTGGATTTTGTCCTCTTGAGGCAGCAACGGAACGAACTAGAATAACCTTTTAGAGAGTTTGAATTTTTTTTCACCCAAATGAGGAGACTTACGTGCTGTGACAAACTTATAGTAAGGAGAAGAACTATCTGTGGGTAACTGTTTACCAAAGAAAAATGTTAACAGATTTAAGAATACATGTTTTTTTTTTTTTTTTTTTTTTTTTTTTTTTACTTTGGTATATATTTCTGTCACTTGAAACATTCCACCAGGTTTTACCACGCGTATTGCTTCTTCTATTGCTGATGGCCATTGATCTTCACGAAGGGCATAAATGAATAATCTCATATTTATAAAATCAAAAGTATTATCTGCATAAGGAAGACCCTTGAGTATATTGCCATAGGTAAATGTGAATTGATCGATCTTTAAAATCTTGTTGGTGGTATCCACAATATCACAACCATGATATTCACAGTTTGGGTAATCATATATCATGTCCTGTAATAAGCCATTAAAGGTAATACCACTTTGGTTACTGATCTTACCATAATCCATACACCCGATCCACATCCTATATCAAGAATAGATATCCCAGTTTCAAAATCGAGTTCCTTTTTTACACTGCTCAACAGGTTCCTTCCAAACACATAAAACAAAAAGTTAGAGTCATGGATCTGTATGTGATTTTTACATTACCCATCATATAACTCTTTAAAAGCAAAGTGTTGCTTTTTTTTTTTAAAAAAAAATACAAGTTATAAAAAGAACAATTGAAATTGTATTGTTTACGCTTACCCCAGTCAGTCTTTGCTGTTCTTCATCATCTTTAGGCATCCAATAAGTCGCCTTCTCTTCATTATGATATGATCTTTTGGTGTTGAGTGTAGTATGTTCTATACTCTTATTGAAATTAAGCGTTGAACTTTCACTACTGGATATTGTTGTTCCCATATCTTGATTTAATTTTGCTTTATCTATGCTACTCATAGGCTTAAACTTAGCAACTTGTAACCTGGTCATACAGTTTCCCATTAAAATAAAAAGAAAAAAAAATCTAATACAACACCTTCTTGAAGAATAGAAAATTAAAAGTAGAAGAAAGAAGAACAGAAGAACAGAAGAACAGAAGAAAGAAGAATTGAAGATTAGAAGAATAGAAAAACAGAAGATTATCTTATTGTCGCTTTTGAAAAAAAAAAAAAAGTTCCAAACTTCAACAGGTTGTTTAATTGTATTTTTTCTTTGTATTTATGTTCTTTTACAATGATGATAGCTGTTTTACTTATAAAAGAGACACTAAAATTATCTGGTTGTGACCATATGAACCATCTAAATAGTGGTTGTTGGGACCTATTACAATTATTAATACAAAATCGTACGTATTTGTCCTACCTGTTCTAAATCATAAAGCTGTGATTTTTCTTGATACTTTGCCTATAAAAAAAAAAACAAAAAAAAAAAAAACAATTGTGGTGGTCCACTAAAAATAAAATAAAGCGTCTCACTTGCCTCTATCTGATGCTATCCCTATAACCCTTTAAGTTTATGATCAAGACGATCAGTAATAAGTTTCCATTTATTTTGTGACCATAAACACAATTTTTGTGTAGCAATGACAGCATACATTCGAGCGTTTTTTGTTTTTTTTTTTTTTTTTTTTTTTTTTGTCTGTGCGAATGAACATCTTTGCCGATAAAGAAAATATATACAGACTCCATGGCCGTATAATAGAGGCCCTGAAAAAAGCACTTACGTAAAAAGAGGACAATGTCCTACCCTTAACACATTAATTCAAATTACGGGGATCAGGGTCTCCCCTTGTTTAACTTGAAAATTTAAATCAGTCGATGAAAAAAAAAAAAAAGATTTTACACATGAAAGATTCGTGATGCGAGAACTGCTTACAGAATATTTTTATACAGGATTTTACCCTAAAATGAGACGGTTAATAAATTTAAATTAAACACTTTGAATGTATGACATAAGAAGATTGCCAAAATAATTTTAGACAAAAAAAAAAAAATTAGACTATTCTAATTCTTTTGTATAGACAATGTGCGCTTTATTTTTTTAGTGTTTAATTCACTTGCTGTGTACACTTGCAGCAAGTGTTTGTTGAAGTAGAAATGACTTTGATCATAGTAAGAGATTTTAATGTATCAGTCACACTGATAAAATCATATTTACAACAATTGAACAACAATTGTTGTCAAACCCTCTTTTCTTTCATTATAAAACCTCCTTTAAATATAACAACAGTTAAAAGTTCAGTTACTGGTGTTGAATGGAAGCCCCGATACACTCCAAAACTCAAGACTCTTGTAGTTAACATGCACTTACTAGTGACACACACTTTCGCATTTTTAAAGTACATTTTCATTCAAGAATTAGAAGAAGACCGAAGTTTTGCTTTGGAGGCTTTTGCAAACGTCGATTTTTACAGACAAGTATTTTTATCACTTATAAAGAGCTATAAATCTACTAAAACAAAACGTACAACGGAATTAAGCACTTACAAGGACCTTATAAACAGACATCGCAATACCTATTGTCAAATATGCTCGTACACTCCAATAGAAATGAAATATGCTCAGCAAATAGCCAACCATGAATTAGTGAAAATCAATACTGCATACTTGAATGGTGTTTCGCTTCAATTTGGGAAAAAGCTACGTATATTCTTGAATCTTATTTTGAACAAGACCAACAGAATCCAAGCCCTGAAGAGTAAAATGAAGAATATGGGTCATTCTAAAGAAGACATTTCTGCGGCAGTCAAGACAATAAATAAGCAATGCACTGAAGTAAAGTTAGGTATATCCTCAAGAGATATAAACAAATTGCCCAAAAGACTTTCTCAGCTCCTCAGAAATTGGTACTATTCAAGGATTCTTTAATTGTTACTCTGCGGACTACAAGTTTGGCAAGAACTCTATTTACTATGACTGCGTGGCTAAGCCGGTTGAACATCTAAGAGCGTATAATTATCTTGCGAACCATTGCGAGTCTAAATATAACAAGCCCTTTAACTGCTTCCCTTTGCGAAGAACGTTTGTACCATGATATATGACTATAGATACGTATATCGTGAACACTCAAGTTTTGGAAAACTCTGTCATCAGCCATCTAGAAAAAGACGTCATCTGGGGAAGCGTGCTGAATGTGCAATCCAAAGGTATCATATGAATTCATAGGATGTTTTTGATGTACTAAATATACAATCTAAAGGTATGAGACCACAAGGAGAAAGCCAGCAATTAATATTTAGAGGCACTGTTTATACAGATGGTGTGGGAATATCCATTTTGAAGCAAAACCATGATAGCAAGAAGAAACGCAGTGGTGGCAAACAGAAAAAAGTAGATATAGATGAGGACGTTCCATATGTACACACTCTATCCAAGGAGCAACTATTAGCTGATACTGGCAAATGTATTCTCGTTGATCCTGGACGCCGTGACATGTTATATTGTATGCATGAAAGCAGTACCATTCAAAAGAAGAGTCTACATCGCTACACGAATAATCAAAGAAACGTAGAAACGAAGACAAGAGAATTCAGTAAGCTCCGTGAAAACAGTAAACCAGCGGCAGTTACTGCTGCAGAAGCTTCTCTTGGAAGATTCTGTTCATCGACTGTTGTACCACAAAAATTCGTCGATTACCTTCACCAACGCGCTGAAGTCACTGGAGTTTTAGGTGACTATTATGCAAATGAAGATTTACCAAAAGAAGAACGGTCTGATAGGGTGTTACCATTTAGAAAAATGAAACTTTCTTCGTTTATTAACCATCAACAATCGGACAAACGTCTTTGTCACAGTATTCGAGGCAAGTTTGGGGATGACACCACAATTATTATTGGTAACTGGTCGGCGGGGAATATCAAATATCATGAGCCTATTAGGGGAGTGGGAATAAGAAAGATGTTCAAAAAAGAAGGTTTTAAGGTGTATCTTTTGGACGAATATAAAACATCGAGTGTGTGCCCATCGTGCAAAGGTCAGCTGAAAAGTTTAAAGAAGTAAATAGTCCAAGACCATTCCGAAGAAATATAAGACCGAAAGTGATCTGTCACGGCCTGTTAAGGTATATATACATACACAGCTATTTAATAACGCTCTCTGTCCAGGTGCACAAACCAGCAATGCTTGAAGGATGCTGACACTCCTCGTCTGTGGAACCGAAATCTGGTCGCTACTTTGAACTTTTGCGAAATCCTTTTCGAGCTACGTAAAAATGGTACAAAGTCGATATGCTTTAGAAGACCTTCAACAAGCTACGCAAGCAAACAAAAAGGATCTTTTTCTGATGAATATAGTGAAAACAAACGATACAAAGCAAATCCGCTGTAGTTATCGTTACAGTAATTCATGATGCAGGGTAAGTCTCTGAACAATGAAACGTATTGTCTTGTGTCTACAAAAGAATTGGAATAATCTAATTTTTTTTTTTTTTGTCTAAAATTATTTTGGCAATCTTCTTATGTCATACATTCAAAGTGTCTAATTAAAAAAAAAAAAAAAAAAAAAAAAAAAAAAAAAAAAAAAACACCAAAAACCAAAAACAACTATGGTGTGACTTATTTCATACTAAATAAATCTGGGCTCTGTCCCCCTTACAAAAAAAAAAAGTGTCTAATTTAAATTTATTAACCGTCTCATTTTAGGGTAAAATCCTGTACACAACACAAAATTTAAATTGATTCAATAAATGTTAAGATTAAATTACCCTGTGATACAATTACAATACTTGTGCATTTGTACAACACACAATAACAAAACATTGATCCTTTGTTTTTTGTAATGATTTTATTTATAAAAAAAAAAAAAAAAAGTTATAAAAAATAGCGAATAATAACAAAAAAACATGTAATAAAAGAATTCCTAAATAGATTTCTTTTTGTAACACGTAAAAAAGGAGTTGAAGGTTCTATATAGCATTTTTTTTTGTGTTTTTCTTTCTCTACAATTGGGTGATTTTTTTTGAATTTTTTTTTGGGCCCTTTTTTGAGTGTGTGTAATTGAGTGGCTGTGTATGTCTTAGTTTTGACTAGTAGTAATAGTAGTAGTAGTAGTAGTAGTAGTAGTTGTTGTTGTTGTTATTTTTGGTGTAGTAGTAGTAGTATTGGTGGTGGCAGTTGTTTTTTGTTTCTAATAAAAATTAAGTTTATATCAACATAATCCATTTATACAAAACTTACACCATGATGAGGAACCTTATAAGTATCGTCAGGTACTTCTTGCTTTGGTTCATCTGCTTCTCTAAAATCTTCAATTGACTTGTACTTGCTCATTAATTCAGTCATACGATCGCCAAACTTGACCTTTCTCTTTTGCTTATCTTTACGATAATATTCGTAAGCCCAGAACTTTTCAAGGCCATAAAGATGTCCTCTATCATAGTCAGCCAATGTCAATTCTTGAAAGTCTTGGAAAAGCTCCTTGCGATAAGACTTTTCAAGACCATAAGAATAGAATCGGAAAAGGCATTCTAAACCATATCTATAATATAACATAAGCTTACGTTTTCCTTTTTTTTTTTCTAATTCACCTGTAATTTTGGTTGGCATCTTCTACAGCCAATCTCTTGAATTCATCATACATGCGCTTGTTGAAATGATCACGTAAGAAATGAGACCAGAAACGGAACAAGGTGTTCATCTCTTGAGAGTGGCCTACACCCAATTGCTTGCGTTCCCTTAATGCCTTTGCATGATACTTGTGGTATTTATGTTGAATAAAGCCCTTTTCACGTAACAATTCGTGGCTAGGGTGTTGGAAGCTACCAAAGGAATGTGCCATATCGACAGAAGTAGAGAGGAAGCTGCCCTCAGCAGGCGATTTACCATAGCTAGTCGATAAAAAGTCATTGGGGTTGTAGTGGTAGGCTTGATCAGACAAGACCCAACCGACATGACCGTGGTCAACGCCTTTGCGAGTAGGGGTTGTGCCAAAGAAGGCAGAGCTAGGGAGCGATTCGGGACGAACGGCATAGAAGCGAGGTGCCTTGTCATTCTTGATTGGCTTAGACTTGACCGTAGTAGAAGAAAGTCCGACGGGATCAGCAGAAGGTTGTGCTGGTTGATGGTCACGAGACTTGAGTTGTTCAAATTGCTCTTTACCGACGAATCCCACCTTGGTGTTGTTTTGGCTGGAGGAGCGAAGGCCATTTTCGTATTGAAAGAGACCTTCGTTGATCATATCTGAGATGTCTTCATTGATCTTGGCACGGTTGAAATTGGCATGACTGCGGTCTTGTTTACGTTGGGTGACAATCATGATACGAGCCACAGTTTCGTCATCCATCTCAAGGTCCTCTTCCTCTTCTTCCTCTTCGTCAGAAAGGTAATACTTTTTAACGGTATCTTTGCGGGAACCATCAGCCCAATCATCATCATCAAAATCAAACAGATCGTCATCTTCCTTTGTTTCTTTGACTACAGATTTGCGATGTTCACTGTTGGATGCACCTGATGGGACGAGGCGAGTGCCAGCTAATGAGGCTAAAGTGGGTTGATGGTTGGAAGGTGCGTTTTGTTTGGCTACTTGTGCTGCGGTAGGACCAGACTTGACTATAGGTTTAGGTGTAACAGGTTGGGGACCAGGTAAAACAGAAGGCATCAACCAAGTCTCCCATCCTTCTCTCTTACGGAGCTTATCACCCCTGCGCTCAATGATCTGACTATTATCGAGAGCTTCACGGATCAATTCAATCTCGGTCGTTAATCCCTTCACTCGGTTAAAGTTGGCAATGAACGAAAGATCAATAAAACCATTGGAGTCCATTTGTTTACGCAAAAAGAGATCTTTACAAAGGTTGTCAATGCTAAAGTAATATTCACTAAAAAAAAATAGAGTTAGTGTTTGAAAATAAAGCACACAGTCTATTTTACATTTGTTGCATAATGTAAAATTTCAAAGTCTCTGCATCCACAGTAACATAGGCAGGCGCCTTACGGTAAGGTTTGTTGAACATGGGTTTTCTGTTTCGAGGTTTGCTGGTATGGGCACTGGCTTTCTTCTCTTCCTTTTTTTGAGGGCTTTTGTGTTCACTATTGGTAACAGGTTTGTTATCCTTTTGTTGTTTGGGTTCTCGACGACCTTCAGGCTTTTTCTGAGCAGTCGAACGACTCTTGCGACCGGGGTGAACAAGAGTAGGTGTCAAGGGCTTCCATTGTCCTTTACTCTTCACTTTGGGAGCAACCAATTTCTCATTTCCTTCAGCAGTGTCATTGGTCACTGCTTCTTTAGGTACAGGCCAATCTATTGTATGCTTTTTAAAGAGGTGTTCCAGAATGTCCATTTAATTGTATTTCTTACCAGCTGATTCTGTCTTTTCAACTTTTGCTGATTCATTGTTCACTTTCCATGCACTCTTTTCAGGAATAGGTGCTGGTACTGTTTGTTCTAATTTAGTCGATTGATCTTTTTTGCTTTCTGTTTTAGGCAATTGATCTTTTGTCTCTTTAGGTTGTTCGGCTTTAGAAGACTGATCTTTAACTTTGGGTGTTTCTGTAGTTTTATTCTCCATTTTTTTTAAAAAAAAATAATGTATGAAAAAAATATAAAAGGAAAAAAAAAAAAAAAAGAGAAATGCTGTCTTTGACAAAATAAAATAAAAATCCCTCTTGGGGTGGGTAATACAGACTTTTTTTAATTCCACGTCAAAAGAATAGTTGGAGAGAAAAAAAATCAGTGGCTTATTAGTTCAGAAATTCTTGATTTGGTAATCTACTCTATCCCTTTTCTCTCTTTTTTTTGGGAATTGTTGCTTTATGAACCATAAGAAGAGCACGTGTAAGATTTAGTCTTTTGTTTGAGCATAAAACTTAGAATCTCATGGGGGATTAAAGTCTTTGTGACGTATGGTAGGCCCCCATTTGACCATTTAAATTCCCGCCTCTTGCCCCTGCTCCAAACCCGAAATATTTTTTTTGGAGCACCAACCTTTCTTTTATCCATAATCTTAATCATGTTTGGTTTACGCAAGTTTGACGTCCCAGCCTTCCGTCCCGTTGTTCCTTTCATCGCCGGTGGTATTGCTGTTCTTTACTTGGTCAACAAGGCTCAAACTGCCATGATTAACTGTATTTTTTTTTTTTTTTTTTTCGATTTTGGCATTTTAATACTCACATTACTTTATAGCTGAAGAATACAAAAACGATCCCAGAAACCCTGCTTGTAAGTTTTAATTTTTTTTTCTTTGATGCAAATAATATTTTACTCACTTTATATTCAGTGGCTTCTGGAAAAAAGGCCCATTAAATAACAACAGCTTTATAAGTCGACATTCTTAAAAAAAAAAAAGCAACAAACCCGAAAAAAAAAAGAAATGTTTTTGTGTATACAATCCGATGAATAAACTCCATTGTTTAACAACCTTGTAGATTCAGAATACAGTTTGGAATGGAGACGAGAAAAAGAGATTTTATTGTGTAATTTGAAAATGGGAATTTTTGAATGTTGATGCTCATTTCCCGGAGAGAGAAAAGAAACTTGCGAAAAATTGACGTAATTGTGTCATTTATATAAAAAAAGTAGAATACAACTTTTTTTTTTATTACTATTATTTTCTTTTCGTATTTTTATTGATCAATGGCATTAAAGGTGTGGTTGGACCTAAAAAAAAAAAAAAAAAAAAAAAAAAGCTAACAACTTGTGCAGTGTGTGTCTCAAAAAGTAGCCCAAGCAATTGACGTGGAACTCATGTCATCTTCTGGTGGTTTTTCAGTAGACCAACTCATGGAATTAGGTACAAGCAAGAACTTTATGTTAACAAAGGGTTAACAATACATTCAGCTGGTTTGAGTGTTGCTCAAGCTATTCAAAAAACGTTTAACCACAACGAAAATCCTCGTGTTTTGGTATGCGTGGGTCCAGGTAAGAAATAAAGATGTCTAATACAAGATGATAATAATAGATGATAGGTAACAATGGTGGTGACGGCCTTGTAGCTGCCAGACATCTGTTTCATTTCGGATTTAAGCCAAGTCTTTATTATCCAAAGCAACCCGAAAAGGACCTTTATCAAGTAAAAGAATATATATCTTATAATGGCCAATGAGCTTATAAATACAATTTTTGGTAGAGATTATTGGCGCAATGTAAAAATCTAGAATTACCAGTTCACAAAGAACTCTCAACAAGTGTTTTAAAGGAAACAGACCTTGTTCTAGATGCTCTCTTTGGATTCAGTTTTAACGGAGATGTAAGGGATCCATACAAGGAAATCATTCAAGAATTCAGTGTAACCAAAAAACCTATTGTTTCTGTCGACATTCCCTCTGGTTGGGATGTGGAGAAAGGTCCAACTCAAGCCGTTCAATTTCAGCCTCAGATCTTGGTTTCTCTTACAGCACCCAAGCCTTGTTCTGCTCATTTTAGAGGAAAACATTTTCTTGGTGGAAGATTCGTGCCACCTGCTTTAGCTAAAAAGTTTAATTTTCAAGTACCAAATTATCCTGCAGGTGATCAAGTAGTTGAATTAACAGAATAAATTACTTTTTTTTTTTAAAAAAAAATCTTTCAGCAACAATATATACAGCATGATTTACCTTAAGACATTTGACCATTATATGTCTTGTAAAAGTCAACCATTTTTTTTAAATGCTTTAGGTTTTACTATGAAAAAAAAATTATGGGTGGTCCGAATAGACGCTTACCCTTTTTTATTTATTTATTTTTCAATGTATTTACGAACAAAAAAAAAAAAAAAAAAAAAGAATAATGCAATTGATGAAAAATGTAATGAATGTAGATTTTTTCCCCACTAGTTTGTACTGATACGAAGTTTACTTGTACGATTCATCATCGAAACATACTGCTGTTCAATACGTTGAATGTGTTCGTTTTGAGGAAGTTGCATGGTCTCCTTTAGCACCTTGTTAATATGTGCCATACGTTGAGGACGCTTCAAAAGAGAACCAGCGACCTTGCAATAGGTATGAAAAGTTTGCAGTTTACCCGGTTTGCTTCTGGATTCCTTCTTAGCTATATCCTTGTTTCGCATCTTCTTGAAAAAGTCGATTTTGCAATGTTCGTAATTTTCAATAAAGCCTCTCCAATTTTTCAGGATCTGGTCGTGTTGAATGCCTCTTGCACGCGCAAAGACATAATTCTTGTAATAATGAGTCAAAATGTAAGTCATGAGCTCTTCATTGGTCACCGTGCTTGTATCAATCTCATTGCTAGCGGATTCAATTACAGGTAATGCTTTGGGTTGACTTGGCTCGGATTTTGTCTTGGATTCACTCTTGGCAACCATGTTGGACATGGAAGCAACATAATCCAAGGTCATTGTATGACGAAGCACGATAGACATCAGGGCAGCACCAATCAATGGGTATTCAGACAAGAGTTCTTCTGCAGCCTCGCGTTTCTCGTGTTCACCCATCGTCGGTTTAATCTTGTCACTCACCAGACGATGAAGATCCCAATCTGGCATAATAGCATGATTAAAGAAGAGCGAATCAAATGATTCAACATTAAAGACAGGCTGTTGCGGTTGTTCGGGTTGATCAAACAGGCTGAGATCATACAAATCATTCATCGGAAACTGGAAAGGTAGGTTGGACAGGGGTTCCGGGGAAGATTGTCCTTCAGAAGAACTCGAGATCAATTCGTCACTTGTGGTGGCAATTGGTGGTTGCGATAAGAGTTGTTGCATAAATTCTTCGTTTGATTTACGAAGTTTTGTATTTTCTTCTCTTAATATTTGAATCGTCCTTTCTTGTTCATCCAACTTTTGTTCCAATTGTGTAATATATTCTAATAAGGGTATTAGCGGGAAACGGGTCTTTTTTTTTTTTTTTTTTTTTTGGATTACCTTTGCGTCTTACACGAAAGTTACGAGCTGAAATCTTATTCCTCAATTGACGCCGCTCCTTTGACGTCATTCGTTTTGAGGGCGATCCTGTCTGTTCATCCTCTGATTCGCTACTGCTCATATCAGCCTTCTTTTTGTAAGCCTTTTGAGGAGATTCGGTCACAAAGACGGGTTCCTGAAATCTCTTTTTGTTAGGCTTTTTCGCTTTGGGTAAAGAGAGTGTGCCGGAAGATAAGTTGACAAATCGATCATCACTCTGAACAATTGAAAGAGCGGGTTCGAACGATACAGTAGAAGGCCGCTTTTGAACTTGATTTTCTGGTATTTCACTCAATTGTATCAAGGCATTGACCATGTCGCTGTTTGTATTAAACCATTCCATGTTGTTTGTATTATTCATAGCTTGTTGAAGAGAGAGAGAGAGAGAGAGAGAGGAAGAGAGGAAGAACAACTGAAATAAGAAATAGAGAAAAAAAAATCCAGAACTTTTTTTTAACACAAGTTAGTTTCAAAGTGACTGTTTGACCCATTTGCCTAATGTTGAAAAAATAGACAAGAGCTTACGCAAAATGATGTCCAAATTTGGAAGCTGTAAATGGATTGCAGCGGAGACGACAATGAAGAATATGCTTCTGGCGTTTTTGATTCAGAGAAGATGTACAAACTTTTTTCCCCCTCATGTTTAAGAAATTTTTTCTATAAAGTGTACGAAAAGTTTCTGAAAAAGGTGTAACGGCAGTAAGAATTAGCCTTACCCATCATTTTATCATTCTCTTCACACGTTTTAGACAAAAGTTTGAAGCCCATTTAAATTAAAGATTAGTAAACAAGAGAATGTACTAAATGCACCAAATATTATATTGCATTGTATACTCTCCTTTGATTATAATACAAACCAATGCCTTATAAATGACCATTCGATAATCTTTAGATTAAATGCGTATGACTTGGTTATCCTTATCTTTTGGTTTAAACCCAGCTCGTTCCAACCCGTATACCAGTGTGATCTTTGCTTAATGTGAACGCCCTTTATTTCTAAACTTTTTAAATATAATGTTTCAGAATTGCTAGAGAGATCCATGACTTGAAGTACCATTTTTTCAGGCTTGCATTCTTTTTCTAGTTTTGAAGCATGCCAGTGCGACCCCGAGAAAGACACTCGTTTGTTGTTGTAATATCCACCAATTGCTATGATCCCAACTTCCCCTTTCTCCTTAATGATAGGTGCAAAAAAATGTTCTTTTTCCTCTTTCATCTTATTGTGCACATGCTCATTGGTAGATTCAGTAAATCCAAAACACACGCAATAACACGGCAGAAAATAGCAGATCGACACGGACTTTTAAAGCTAACTATCTGAAATGACCCACCAGACAAAGTGCTTCAAAACACAAGTGACATAACAGTCCACCAATGATGAGAAATATAATCTATTAACAAAGCTGAAAGCAATAAACCTAAAACGCCCGTAATCATTGGCTTTTGAGAACAATGAGCTTCCGCTGTATATTTCATTAAACTTTGTCACACACAGAGACTATCGACTAAACCTTGTAAAAAAAAAAAAAATCAAAAATAACATTGTTTAATAAGTTGTATAAAGAGAAGAGAGAATAGTGTACAATAGTAAAAGGAAGAAAGGAGTGAAATATTTGGGTAAAAAAGAATAACACCTGCCAAAATATTTCAAAAGTGTGTATTAACAAATTATTCATTGTTTGTATCCAATCGAATCACCATGACACTCAAGTTATCTGTACTGAAGTTGGCAAGTGCATGATCTAATAGCATTTGACTGGCAATTTGAGGGTCTTGTACATCTTTAATCAGGTCAACTGCATCTTGATCTTCACAAACATCCCACAACTATTTTCAAAGTAAGAAGGTGGTTTTCCTCATTTCTATATATTAAACTTACTCCATCACAAGCTAAAATTAAAAACTCATCACTTGGTCCAAGTTCTGTCTCTGTTGTAAAAGGATTACCAACAACAAATTCCTTCATCACACTATCCCCCAAGGATCGCGTTACAGCCAATACGCCATTGACACGATTGTTCATCATAAATCCGCCCAAATCCATAATGCGTTTTGCTTCTTGAGAATCAGATCCTTTATGATCATAAGAAAGTCGAACTGCTCTGTTTTGACGACTACGTAAAAAAAATTGTTGGCTTCTTGTTTTCTCATATTTTTTTTTTCCATTAAAAAAAAATTACCATAATACAGCACGCGCATCACCTACATTTCCAGTATATAGAATACGCTACATAAACACATGCATACGTTAATAAACATTCATAAAGAGTATTTTTTTTTTACCTTATTGTTTTCTGTTGCTTTAACAAAGGCTACAATAGCTGTACAACCAGAAAACTTTCCTTCGCGTTCATTTACTTGATTGTCCACTGTTAGGAACGCTTTATTTAAGATTTCCGGGATGGTTTCTTCAGGTTTGCTTTTTTGAATGACTTCAGCTAATACCTATACAATAAAACAATGAGCCATTTATTCAATTAAACTGGCTTTTTTTTCTCTACTTTGTCAAAGTTGCTTCCACACCATTCAGCTGTTGCTTTACCGGCATGTCCATCAAAAATAGCAAAGAAACCTTGTCGAGGAACACCCATGTAATTAAAAACAAATGTATGAGCATCTTCCATTGTTCTACGACATCGTTTATTGCGATCTTCAGAAACACCTAATATGAATCCAGGTGCTTTTTTAACTTGTCTTGTTGTTGTTGTTGTGGCTGCTGCAGATTCCATTTTTTTTTTGTTATATTTATAAAAATAGACACAGAAAAAAAAAAGAAGACACAAAAATAAAAAATTTCTAATAAAATATGTGCTCCTCCCCCCTCTCTCCTTTTTTTCTCCTTTTTTTTTTTTTTTCTTGTCATTTTCCTATTTTTATTGTTTGTTTCAGTCACTGCGTATATGTCAATTTTTCTTGTTATGCAAACAAAAAACACGTCAATGACCTGAAAATGCTAACACATACTCCAACAATGCACAAAAGGTCAAAAGTCCGCCAAGATACTCTCCCCCCCCATAATGCACAGATCCACATTTTTTATCAGAATGATCATTCCATTCTCCCAAAAAATGGTCTTGGCAGCCCAAAGATGACAGAACAAATGAGTTCACACAAGCCTTTTCCGTAGGAAATCTTGAAAATACACTATTTATTGATATTGTGCAAAAGTAGAAAGAAACGCTAATAACAGTGACGAAAACCTGATTAATGAGCAAAAAAAAAAAAAGCGTACAAAAATGAGAATAAGAAAAAACCCTACGTGTATCCTAGGAAGTCTCAGGATAAGCAGATTGTAAAGGTCTTGTGTGTTGACAAAGATCAGGAAAAAGCTCCAAAAAGTAGATTTGGTGGAAGTAATTGCTGTGTTACAGTGCGGCTGGTAAATTTTGTCTGTTCTAAAAATATAAATGACGATACCTAGAGGATGATTGGTTGTTTGCTAGCTATTGATTGTCGTTATCAAAATTTTACTGTCTTTTAAAAAAAAATTCAATTTGTCGGTTTCAATGTAACATTGTCATATACGTATAGGCTTTCATACTTTGGTGAGAATTAAACAGACCTTATCTGCCTCTTGAGGTTGGATTCATTATCATTATTGCTGACTTGGGGCACGGTTAGCTCTTTAGTGTTTTTTTTTTTTTTTTTTTTTTTTTCTGATACTGTATAGCTCGGTAATAGTTTGATTTAGCTGCCACAAGTTTCTATATTTAGAATAAGGTATAATTCGTATAATATTAATGAAGGTAGCACTTGGTGTTTGCTTACCTTAATGACATTTAGGCTTGAGGTCGCCCTCGATATTACTCCATCTTTAACTTAAAGTTAGATCATTGATAAAAAAAGGTAGTAATAAATTCGTTTATAATATACAGTCCATTGGAGCCTAAACCTAACACACAGACCGTTGCTTCTAACTTTGCAATGGTAAAGGAGAGAACGTATACTGACAATATGCTTCTATAATACTTGAGAAAGCTTTGCAACAAACTGGTTTAGATCCATTTTACTTGGTAACACTATTTTAAGCTTATCTGTGTAAAACTTAGACTTCGAGATATCCTTTACGATTTCTCCTGTGGCAAAATCAGGTATTATTTCTTCATTTCCTAAACTCATGATGATTCACAGACCATTGTAATCATTCGATCTACCGCTTTGAGGTTAGTATGCACCGTATCCCCAAGAGAACTGTTTTAGAGCCTCGAAATAGAGTTTCCAATAATGACCCCCATACTTTTATCAGGCAAACACCTTCTGATAAAAGATTAGAATTTTATATTTCAAAACTGCAACTTCTATAGAGCACAAGTTCCAATATTGTCGCGTAAAGCCTTTTTGTTGCACTAAATTTTCCCTTAGCTTTAAACAAATCAAGCTTAAGCAGGTATCTTTTGAAATAGCGTCCATTATCGATTGATATATGCAGAAGTTCATTTTGGATTTCTACAAATCCCTGTTCAGTGTAAGGTGTAGTTATACGAGAATGAGAAAACAGTTGTCTGATTTCTTTTTGCGTTTCAAAAAATAATTGAGAGCTTTCAGAAACGTCAGACAGGTCTAGTATGACATTCATTCTTAGAGCTTTAAAGTATCTTGCCTTTCTGTCAATCAGAGTAGTGACTCTTCCTTTCTTGCCAACCTAAGTTGCGATGGTCTCCTCCAGCCCCTCAATGTACACGCCATCATTTTCTTCAAAAGTATCGATTTCTACTGCCGCGACGGAACTTACTGCTTGTTCGCTGTTCTTTCTTTTGCTTGAAAGAGGGGGACTGGAGCATTGTTCTTATGTTTGATTCATGAAGATTGTTTGATCGAAAATCTTATGCGACGCAGGTAACCCGTATCGCCCCTTGATACACCATACACAAATATCGATAAAACTACAGTAATTTGAATAAAGTTATTTGACGAGGAACAATCTTACACGGAAAGTATTATAACTTGTTTCGAACAAGGATAACAAATGATTGCAGGATTTTATCAATGATAGCATATTTTGATTGAATTGAAAAAAAAAAAAGAAGTCTTTTTTATTTCTTTTTTTGATGTTTCATTGCTTTTAATAACAAAGGGCATACGTGTTCCTTAATTAGTGATCAACGCGTGGTATTTTCCAAAATTAACAATAATCCAACAAAAAGGTTCTAAAAACTGCATGAAAAAGTTACAAGACTTCTTTCTTCCAACATACTCATGAAAGTAATAAAATGGATATGGTAATTTCCTATGTGAAGCAGGTATTTTTAAAAGGTCAAATCTTATGGCCAGTGATCTGGGTAACGTGTGTCACGTAAGAAATCTGTTTATTTTTTGGAAATCGCTATTCATTTTTTTTCAGAACGTACAAAATTTACCAGCCGCACTGTATTTACTTTTTTTTGGGCAACGAACGGTACTACATATGGTCCCTCCTTGATTTTATTGCGTGTTTTGTATGAGGTTGATCGTCCGTTCCGAGAGACCTAGAAATTTCTTTGTCTCTACTTTAGGCTTTCGATTCCCTTTTTTTTTTAGAACATCTAGATTTATTCTTATTGTCTTTATCTGTCAGATCAAAGATGATTTTTTAACGTGTTTCATAATCATTTAAATGGTCTGATTTTAATTTCCCAGCCCTTGGAGCGTTTATACGTTTGGCTGAATGGCAAAAAAAAAAGGGGGGGGGGGGGGGGGGGGGGGACTCTAAGATGACTTTTTTATACAGAAATTTATGTACTTGTGGAAAAGGGATTTTGTTTTACATCTTTTTCAGTTTATCTTGTTCTAGTCTACTTTTTCCAGTTTGTTTAGAGAAATGAATAAATGAAAGAATTGTTTACTTACTCCACTGCTTCATCTTCTTCGTCGCTTCGGGTATCTTCTGCGTTCTTGCCCTGCAAAACACGGATAATGACATTCAAAATCATCATAAACCAATAAACCATAATAACGTTCAGTGCAAGGAATAAAGAGATGTAAACTTTTTGTGTAAAGGGTGTGAAATATTTTCCTTTTTCTGATTCCCATTTCATATCGAGATATTGATGTGGTTCAACTAACAAAATAAGGTTATTTGATGTCTTTGGTTTCTAATCGTTACCTGCTGTAGCCCAAATGATGATTGAAAATAAAACATGACGAGTAATTGGCCAAGAGATGGCAAACAAAGCAAAGGTGAAATCACATAATGTTGTAAATCCCATATATTTCAATATCTTTGCAAGCTATAAAAGAGATGAGAAGTTATGAAATACATAATATTTTGTTACCGAAAGAAAGACATCAGCAAGATCCATACAACAAAGAACAGCGTTTCCGATCCGAGTGAAATTGGTGGCATAACTAGAGACCAACAAGGTGATTGTGATAAAATGATGAGTGACCATAGCAACATGATCCTTTCGTCTCTTCTCGACATGAATCGTGTAAATTTGGTGTACCCAAAAGGCCAGTTGCATCAAATAGTACATTTTCATCGATTTGGATATGGCCACATGTGGATAATCAATCCAATAGTGAGCCGTGTTCATCCAATGAGGTCCCGCATACATGATACACATCCCGACCGTCCAGAATACGATATAACAGCTAAACGCCCATCCTTGTTCAGCATACCTTTGCCGCTTAAAGCTATTTAATCCCCACCATTGGCCCAGTGGCAAAAATATGAATTTCATGGCTGAGGCGCGTAAACAGGTAAAGGTCACAGCCCAATACCCAACATAATAAATATCGTCGTATCCTTTGTCGTATTGATTTTCAAACCCGTAAGATGGAAAAAGGCATTTCTTTGTAAAAGGATGTTGAAATACGTAATAAGCCAATACGACAGATAATGTCAATACGCTTGTCACTTCTTTTTTTTTTAAAAAAAAAAAAAAAAAACGTTAATAAAAATGAGGCTTTTTTTTTTTGTCTAATAACAAACCAAATTCAAACTCTAGTGCGCGTTCTCCAAAACTCTTTTGCTTCCTTTTTTGTAGTAAAGGTTTCTTTTTTATTTCTTGCTCTGTCAATTTGGTGGGCATATATAAAAAAAATAGACTGAAAAAAGAAAAAATAATAAAAAAGGGAAACGAGGAGCGATTTAAATGGATAAAGTTATCGGTCCTTTAATTATAGTACACCTTTTGTAGATGGCACATCATTTGTACCAGTTCTACTCACCGCTTGCTTAATAGCAACAGCTAAAGCCTTGAATGAAGATTCGGCTCTAAAAAAGAAATCAGTATTTTGCTCTTATTTTATCGACTTACTTGTGATGATCGTTTCTTCCCTTCAAAACATCAACGTGAAGGGTTATACCAGCAGAACCAGCAAATGATTCCAAAACGTGAGGAATCATTTCTGTGGATAATTCGCCAATCTTTTCACGCTTCAAGTCCAAGTTAATATCAGCAAAGGGACGACCTGAAATATCAACAACTGCACGAGATAATGCCTAAATCAATTTTTTTTTAGAAAGGATTTCATTCAATCTTATCTTACCTCATCCAAAGGACAGTAAGCATGTCCAAAACGTTGAATACCTTTTGGTACACCTAAGGCTTGCTTGAATGCCATACCCAAAGCGATACCAGTATCTTCTGCAGTATGATGATCATCGATATGAAGATCCCCTTGACAGCTCAAGTCCAAAGACCAACCACCGTGCTTGGCTAATGCATGAAACATCTAATAAATAAGAGTTTAATACTTTTTCCTTTTTATTTTATTTTTATTTTTACATGATCAAGGAATCCAATGCCAGTGTTGATGTTGATCTTTTGATCCATCTTGTCATCAAGGTTGATGGCTACTTGAATTTTGGTTTCATTGGTATTTCTTGACAAAGTGGCTGTACGAGCTTCCATGTTAATAATATAAGAAAGAAGAAAAAAAGCCCGAGTTTTTTTTTTTTTGACAAGATGTGCCTCAATTAGAAAGCTTTGAAATTTTTTTCTGGACTATCTGAGATTTAACTGGACGAATACTTTCTTTCTTGACTCACTCGATATGGCCCATTGAAATGGAGATATCTTCTTAGTAGTAGATGAAATCATATTGCCCTTAATAATTACAAAAAGCTAATTTTATTTAATTGGGTATTTAACATCGGCTTGATAATACGCTTGTATTTAATTTCTTTGTTGACGTTTCGTACGATCACAAATCAACAACTCCTCCCAATCGTCAAACTTTTTGACATTGCTGTCATACAACTCTGATTTTTTCATCTTTTTGAGAGCCTCACAATAAGCATAGAACTTACCATCAAATATTTCTTCCTCATTTTTTTTTTTTTTTTTCGTTACTTTCCTCGAAAATACTAGTTTTTGACATCCTGTTTTTTTTTTTTTTTTTTTTTTTTTTTTTTTTTGTCTTCAGAGCGCTTGTTGTTTTGCTGTAATAATCTGACCATTTTATTTCATGTTCATCATCATCCATAAATGCTTTGTTCCAAACATTACCATACATATGTATTCTGCACCAGTCTTTTTTGCAATCCTTTCTTTTCAATACATTTGTAATCTATAATTCAAAGGCAAAACTTATATATACAGTTGGTGACAGGTTTTCCGCACATAGTTTGAATCTCTCTAAGAAATAAACACATTCAGCTATGACCATTTCAAAATCAAATCGCTAACTCATCATTAAAGCATTAAACCCTTTGGCTGCAGTAATTCCCAGAGACAGACGAAAATACATGCTAATTATAATAGTTGAATTAAAAATTTATTTGGTGAAAAACCAACACTTATCAGACCACCAAAAACCTTTGATTTGAGTCTTTTGTTCAACAGAGCTATACTAATAAAACTGCAATAATAACTAATCGAAAGAAAAAATGTGAAAAAAAAATGATTTTTTTTGTTGACACTATGAAGTAAAGAAGAGGTACTGTTGATAAAAAGAATCCAATGAAAGATTATGGAAGATGTAAGCTACTTATTGAGAATTGTAATAAAATAATCAGGCTTGTGGCATTTCAGGGTATGATGCTCGATAATGGCGTTTAAATCATGAGTCTCTTTTGTGTCTTTGATTACTACTAGAGTAAAGAAATCATTTTGTAAATATATTCATGTTAGTTGGAAATGACTTTTGTATTATCAAATCTGAATCTGTTTGTAAGACACTCAAGGTACAAAAGTGTTTCACATTTTTAACTCCTTTATGCAACGTTAAATCCTGCATGATTACACAAGTTTCTAGACACGGAACTAAATAGTCTCTAAGGATTTTTTATGGTCGCATACTTCCAACTAAAAAAAAAAAAAAAAAAAAAAAAAAAAAAAAAAAAAACACCAAGTCCAATTGTAAACAATCAAACAACTTGATTGTTTCCGACCAAAAATTGACTTCAACAAATTTTAGGTATTGAAATACGGTGTTCAAAATGAGCATTTTGAATGTAGTGCAAAAACCCATACAGCAGTAACTCTCTGAAATCTATAAAATCCCGAATACAGTCTAGTTTGGTCTAGCTTTTTCTTCCTGCCAAATTTTACATAAAAACTAAAAAAAAAAGGTACTCAAAAAGACAGAGAACGTAAGAATATAAATTGAAAACCGATTTGAATATAATGTTTACATTATCAATAAAAGTGCTGTTAAATACGATAACAACCATAAAGAAAGTAATAACATAATTCAGTATTCCTTTGTGACTTAAAAACATTAAAACTATAATCCCCGCTTGGTCGAAATCAAACAAGTCGTTGGTCGGAAGCAGACAGCTTGTCTGGAATCAAACAATCTATGCGCCGTAGTGTATATTCAGGAGGCTTTGTCTCAACTAATGGACTCCAAAGACACTCACCGAGATTCAAATGTATGGTAATATCACTTTTACCTGATGGCACACTTCTGGAAAATATCAACACCAAATGGATTAGAAATATTGATATGCTCCCTACAGAAAGTCTCCCTTCACACTATCATTTAGCTAGTAAGCGATTATGGAACAAGTTCTGGCATGCACCTATTCCTCATCAAGCAAGGTTAATCTTATGGAGACTTTATCACTCAAAATTCCCGTCGCGCTCAAGATTAAAATACATCATGCCGACTGCAATCACAGACGACATGTGTATATTTTGTGGAGCAATCGAAACAGATGAGCACTTCTTGCGGTCCTGTCCAATTAAAAGACCAATCTGAGATACTTTAGCACAACGTTTTTTCGAACAACTTTCATTAATGACATATGCTCATTTGAATCGCCCTTTTAACACTAAAGTTAAAACAATGAATCAATGGAAACTCAACACTATACATATAGTGGCCTGTGGCGTCTTGAGTATATGGCGATTACATTGGAAACATATATTTGACAACCCACCTTTTTGACCAAACGAAGCTACTGCAAGAGCGACTCTTCAACTTAAGCAAATTCACAATGAGAATCAATATAACTCTAAAATTAAACACTAAATGGACACCACAATGAAACACCACACAGGAAATCCTATATTATAAATCTGTACTTTATTTTAAACTCAAAATGATGCATACCCTATATGACAGTATATTCACCGTCAGTCTCATTTTGGTGAGACCAGTCTCAAAAATTTACGAGCCGGAATTACTTTTTCTTATTTTGGAATAACGTTCAAGAATAGAAAACAAGCAAAGAAATTACCCTTAGAACATAATCTAAACGTGCTTTCCCATCCTTTTCTTGTCTTTTCTTTTTTGTTCATTTATTGCCACTATAAAGTACTGTTAACTTGTGCACATCATTGAACAACACCCAAATAAAATTTCCTTCAAGTAAAATATATCATAGATGATAAAATTTGATTGATGTTTGTGAAAGACTATAGTTTGACTCTATGCACTTGAAGGATGCTTTTCATATGTTCTTTTTTTTTAACAAATACCAAAGTAAACACAAACATATATTGTTAAAGAGGGACTTTTTTGGGTGTACATTTACTACTTATTTTGTTATTGAAGAATATTTACATCTTTTCTCATGATATATATTATTGAATCAATCAAAACTATTTTTCAGTATTGATCATTTTTAGCTTTATTTTTTTCTTTTTGCTTTTTCTTTAATCCTACTTAAAAAAAAAAA
>JNDS01004843.1:0-12913 GCA_000697035.1 Rhizopus stolonifer B9770
AATGCTTTATCCAATTCTCGCAATCTTCTCTGCTGATGTGAAGCGCTGCGTTGCGAATACGATCAGAGATTTTTTCATTCTGCCTGACAGAAGAAGGATCGTTATTTACAACAGTCTTCAGCTTGGACCAAAACTCTTCGATCAGATTTAAAAAAGGAGAATAAGGTGGCAAAAAGAGAAGTTTATAACCACGTTGCCCAACCCAATCTTCAATAAGTGCAGCCTTGTGAATGGATGCATTGTCAAGAACTAGATATTTGTAGCTCATGTTAGCCGCATCCAGTGTTGTAAGGACCTGCTCTATGTATTCAAGAAATTCACTGCTGGTAGTACCTTTCCTCTTGGGGGCCTGAGATTTCTCACCAGTTCGAGTTCGTTTTCCACTCCTAGCACCAAGTACAACTTCTTTTCTGGATAATGTGATTAAACCACTTTTACAAATAGCACCCAAGATGCTGACATTTGCTCCCTTCGTTTGAACATCAATTTTGCAAGGTGTTCCAGCCTCAGACCATCCATATGAGCGATGCATACTCCTGTTAAAGCCAGCTTCATCCAAGAATACACATTCATTCATAAAGTCTATGTTCTGGCTAACCCAGTACGCTACCGCATCTCGTCTTTTGGTAACAGTTTCATCCGTGTTCCTGTCATAATATCTAGGAATGATACGCTTGTAGGTTAGGCGACACTTCTTCTTCATGTGATTTTCCACTGATCTGAGGGTAATCTGTATATCTCTAAATTCTTTTGACAGGTGGTCTGTAACAGCTTCAACTGTCAATGTTGGCTCATTAGCCAGCAGCTCAAAGATAAATACAGTATGTTCGTCTTTGAGTATTGTGGGTCGTCCCTTTCCTTCTTTGATTGCGATAGAATCAGGGAACCCTTTTTCAGCTATTTCGCTTGTCATTTGATTCCACTGCTTGACTTTACGAATGGCTGTTGACTTGGAGAGCCCTACCTTTCTACCCGCTTCACTGATAGACATATTCTCAAACTCTTGCAACAAATTGATCAAATTGACTACCTTTGCTTCGTTCTTGGTAATGTATGATCCCCTTTCCTTCTTCACTACATCAAGGAAGGGCTCCTTGGAGTGAGGTTTGGTCTTCCTCTTAGCTTCTTTTTGTGCTGCATTTACTGCTGCAGTTTCTTCCCAGTCCATATATGATTGTATCATCACAGGTACTGTCTCACTGTCAAAATTGTATTCTTCGTTCATGTTGAGCAATATGAAAAAATTCAAGAAGAGAAAAAGAAGAGAGAATTCGGCCAATCCTCATTGCATTTCTGTATTGGTGACCCATTTTCGTACTGGGTGACCTATTTTCAAAACAATGAACCATTTTCAAAATCGGTGATCCATTTTCATTTCAAACTGGCCAATTATTTTTTTTTATTGGGCCAACCTTTTTTCGTCGACTGTACTAGGTCTACCACGAGAGCAAATACTACGTCTATATTGGGTGCCATTTCTGCATCAGGTTTGATTGCAGTGGGCGTAAAAAAAAAAAAAAAAAAAAAAAAAAAAAAAAAACCCAAAGGATTGTTGTCGACACCTTTATTTCTCTGTTGTTGTCGACAACATTTTTTTTTTTTGTCATGATAACAGATGCGCTTTTTTTCTTTTTGCCTTTTACCAACCGTCCCGGAACAGACCGATGAAGTGAAAAGCGCCATTATCGAAGTAGTGATTGGTAGGTTCCTACCTGCTCTACTGGTATTCATTGTACACTACTTTGCTCTTCCTATTATTTGTATTAGGTCGAAAGGCCATTGGTCATTATTGGCCAAGACCCGCCGAATGAAGTCTGACGACTTATTTTGTAAACACATAAACATATAATCACTCTGAGTCATGGTAAAGACTATAATTGAGCAATTAGACTTCGTGTCAATATATAGTAATTCGTAAGTCAGATTATATCAGTATCTGAAAGACCTCATCTATCCAAGTATTCCTAACTCAGCTATATAACCTTCCAATTAATTTGATATCCTTTTGTTCCCCTAATTCAATCTCGAATAAAAAGAGCTCTAAAAGTACCCACGTCTTTATTGCAAACTCTCACCACCTCCAACACTACATCTTGTATTCCACTGACAACTCAAAAGATACATCACCTGTACTCGTCGAAATACAATACGCTGTGGACAACAATTTCCTGCACCGTGCTGTACGATACTGTGAAGAAATTATCACTGAATATGGGGTGTCATCTGCCGTTCTTGTAATTGCCATACATGAATGCAGGAGCCAGATTATGAACAAAGCAACCAAGAAAAGTCAAAACCATTTTTTTTTTTTTTTTTTCAAGTTGCCATGCTATCCATGGGCAAATCAGTGTTTCATCCTGAGCAAAGAATCAATCTCTTCGCATATAGAGAAAACACCATTGGATCCAATTGTCGCTCTTGGCTCGTTCTTCATTGAGCGGAAGCAATCCTTAGCCGAATATGTTCATCATCATGATCCCTTCATTCAGCATTTATACTCCAGCGCAAAGCACATTTTTTCAAAATCAGGTTACAGTGGATGAATCAATGACAGGTTGCCTTTTATGTGTCGTTGAAGATGCAGAATCGCGATATCACAAGGTCATAGACATGCTTGAAGACGATGTTCAGGATACTAACGCAAAGAAGCGAACTATCGATTATCTGAAAGATGGGATGACTTTCTTAAGAACATGCAAGTGCCAATTCGTATGAAGTCGATCATCACCACCTATGCTACTGTCTACCACCTCATCTACCCGTGAATCAAGAAGCACGCCGCCAGCAAACGGCATTCCAGAATCATCATCTCACCTGCAAACCATCTCATCTGAACAACCATCATCAATCAACGATTCTGCAACCACCGACGAGAACAGCAAAAATTGGCGATATATTGAACAAATTGGCGTGTTTTTTTTTTTTTTTTTTTTTTTTTTCTATTTACAATTTCTTTTACAGACATTAAGATATGAGTATGTAATTTCTTTACAAAGATGGACAAGATCATGTTGTTGGTAAGAATGGAGCTGATCCCATAGACCTTGTTATTGATGAGTAGTTACTCGCACAAGAGATATTGATATGGAGTTATGAAGCAAACGGCAGTATATAATTTATTCTTATGAAGACAAGACTCGATTTTTTCATTTATTTTTCAGCAAATGCTTAAATGCTTCTGCTGCTGCAGAGATGTGTTAAACGTTATCACGAGGGCCCTAAAGCATCTTTGAAAAGAAGAAAAAGTTAGGTCAGCATCGTATTCTTGGGGCGGAACATAGGCTGTTTCTTTTAACTTACATTGATGAGAATCCTTCTACTGTTGTAACTGAAGTAGCAGAAAGTTTAATGCAAAACTTTGTGGATCTTAATCTGTCTCATAGCACTGTTTATAATCTCATGACAGCCAAGTGTGATCTGTTTATTAAGTAGGCACAATCCCAGCCTGTAGAAGAAAAGATTTAATAAAGATATTATTGTGTACAACAGTGGCAGCAAACTGACTTAGATTTCATGACAAACTGCGTCTTTCTTGATAAATTAGCCTTTCATATTAATTTGAAACGAGGTATGGCCTGGTCAAAGAAGGGAACTACTGTAATAGTTACACTACATACAGCTAAAGCGAACACAATGTTGATTTTAGGCTTAATATCTGCAACTGCTTTAATCAATGTCAGTTTGAGAGCCCCAAAACGTATCAAAAAAATAAACGTTAATGACAGAATTAGTGAGGCGTGCGATAGTTTGTATTTATGCTATCTCAAAAGTTTCGTTTCTCATTCTGCTAAACGTTTTGGCAAGTGTCTCAACAAAGAAAAGTTATAATGTCTTTGTCCAACTTCAGGAATTCGAACAAGTCAGTGAACAGTTTCCGTCGGATGGTCTACGCCAGCCAACAACAAAAAAAAAAAAAATAAGACTTCAGTTTTTTATTTTATTTTATTTTAGTAATTTTTTTTTCTTGCAATATCACATCATTTCTTTCAACTTCCAAGAGTAATATGAATATAACTCGAGAATAGGCAGTTTGTATGTTCTTTGGTGAATAATTCACGAAGTCAATAAATCAGTCCCGTAAAGCAATTAATGAAAGGAAAGAAATTGATGTTTATTACATCGATAATTCAGAAGATCCTGTCTTGTTTTCGTTCCAAGCGATTTATACCAAACCCCTCCCCCTTGTTTGATAGATTTAAGCTTTCTTTTTCTGTTACTTTTGCATAAATCATTTAATCTGAGTTATAAACATTAGCTGTTCTTAAAATGGAAGATTCTTTACCTTTAGAAGAAAAGTTGGTAACTTGTTTGTAACGATTTTGGAGTACTGGTGACCTCACTAAAGTGTCATTTTAAAGAACAAATTTGAATATACAGCCTGTAAATTGGGTCGGTTGTTTAGGCAAATGACCTTCTTTCATTGGAAGGCACGTGACCTGCCTAAGACTCAGCCTTTTAACCTAAAAAAAATTAGAAAATATCTTTTATCTTTAAAGATGGCATCTACAATATTGTCAATTGCCATGGTAGTGGCTCCAGTGATTGGATACATTGACCAAGTAAAAGAGAAGAAAACAAATAGAGAACCCTAATAAGAATATTTTTTTCAAGTATTTTATTATCAAAAGAAACAAATCAAGTGCAGGCTTTAATCTTGTGACATGCGGAATCCTTCTATCTGCAAAGTAAAACGATATAGTAGACAGAAACACTTTGATTAACCATTTTATAGCATTCTAAGAATTTTTTTTTGGTAAACAAGATATAGAAGAATATAGAAGATATTTAACGTTCATCACAAAAGGCTCGGAAAACGTTTTGACAACACTCTATTGTTTCAAAGCATATTGATGATCCTCTCTATGCTTGTATTGTTGGAAATAGCAGTACGATATAAAAGGGATCATCCTGTACTATACACTGAATTAAGAGCGTCGTTTTCATCCTCGGATATCGATCGAGACTTGGAAGCAGAAGCCAATGGATATGAACAAACAGCATTTTGGCATTGGGAGCATTATCTTAACTATATAATCACTTTATTAGTATTCACTACTCTGGTTGCTTTATTCTACCTTATATTTAATTCTTACTCCAGTTTTATTGAGATATTGGGCGCACTCAGTTTGGGAATTGAAAGCACACTTCCTTTACCACAATGTATATCCAATTTTAAAAATAGATCAACACAGGGATTTAGTCTGCTTGTGCTTACTTCATGGGTAAAATAAGTTGCAAATGATCAACCTATCTTACATTTCTCGTTAGTTCTTGGGTGATGGGTTCAAACTTTTTTATTTTATCTTTACAGATTCGCCAACACAGTTTGTTGCTTGTGGATCTATTCAGCTGTTTATTGATACGTTGATTGTAATTGAATGCATCGTATTTTCTTCTTTTATAAAACGACGATTCAGTGAAAACCCATGGATAAATTCTCAAAATGAATGTAAGCAACCTAAAAAAAAAAAAAAACTTTAAATTTACCCCACATTCATACAGTACTGGAGGAACCAATCTAAAATGTCTCAATGCAAAAAAAAAAAAAAAAAAAAAAAAAAAAAAAAAAAAAAAAAAGTATTTAAAGCATAGAATATTCCACACAAACCTTTTTTTTTTTTACCATTACAATAAAACTAACATGAAATCACAACGTCTTCATGCTATTTTTCAAAAAGTCATGCTTGATAGTAAGTGTCGATTGTTGTGGAGGGGGGGGGGGAGGGGGAGGGGGTATTTAACGTGATTTTATAGTGAAGATAAAGGAAGCACTGGAAACAATGTCGCCTCCACCTGAATACGAGTCTGGAGATGAAGGCTATTACACTCCTCCCTCAACACCCTATGGATACACAATCACCTTTCATTTTTTGAATAACGGCAAGAATATCCCGATTAATATACCAACCAAAGCACCATTTATCACCGTGGCTGAATTGAAGATGATTGCCAGATCTCGTTTGCCTCCTAGTATTTCTGATACTGTCGAATTGACCTGTTGTGGTGTTGCGTTAAAAGACCATGTTCAATTTGCACCAAGAAGTGACTTGATCGAAGCCAGAGCATGTTTATACCAAATACGTAAAGGTGATGTTATTAAAGTAATTTGTTCAAAACGTAAAGATGTTTGTTAAATAATCATATTACTTGTATTGTCATCCCATTTGGCCGTGCTTAAATTTTTTTTATAAAAACCTTATAAAAAACCATGTCTCATTTTTTTTTTTATCATTGGAATACAAAAAAGCTTAAGTTTGTTGCATATCAATATGGGCCAAGATCCCCAGTAATTGTAAAATAAACGGAAAATCGAATCATAGCAAAAACAACCCCTAAATTATTTTATAAACTTCTTGAACCTTATTAGACTAGCAAAAAAAAAAAAAAAAAAAAAAAAAAAAAAAAAAAAAAAAAAGTGCTTGTTTTATAAAAGAACCTTGATCTTCTTGTCTCCAGACATTGAATACAGTTTACGAATAAATTTCTTCTCATTTATCTTGTTTCTTCGGGCCCACTCACGTTAATTTTTTTCTAGTTCAAAGATAAAAAAAATCCTTTATTAGACGAGTTGCATTTCATTAAAGTCGTCGGGTACTGGCTCTAGCTCTACTCCCGCCATCTCTTTAAACATATTTAAATCTTAAAAAAAAAAAAAAAGATTTTTAGTTAAAAGCTAAACCTTTGTCTTTTTTTTTTTTTTACCTGCTTTCTTTCGTTTATGTATTAAATATTCCGTTACTTTATCTGGACACAGCTTTTCTTCTCTATTAAACTTCATTCTAACCTGTGCGCGTGTTCGATTTGGAATGACTTTGGAAATGGTTTCGAAATCCGTGCCGAATTGTGCTAACAATTCATAAAACATTTCCGTCTCTGGCGCCGACCATCGACTTGATTGCTTTCTTTTTCCATAGGTATGACTGTTAACCTTTCTAGTCATCGAACTTTCTTCAACTACCTCCATCGCACCATCATAAAATTCTTGATCGTTTTGACTTCTTTCAATTGTTAATGAATCTGTATCAAGCACAATCTGACCGTTCACCATTCTCACTTGAGGTGCATTTGATCTAATGATAATTTAGTTTGTGCTTTGTTAACCAACAAAAAGTAAACTTACGTTTCTTGTAAAATTGAATTTGCCTTTTCTTTTCGGCGTTTCTCTTCTTCAGCCCTCTTTTCCTTTTCCAGCTTCTCTCTTTTTTCCTCTTCTTCTGCTTTTTTTTTTTTGAATTCTTCCAATTCATCTCCCGACATTGTCTTTGCTTCTTCCATCTTTTTCAACTCTTCGTGCCGTCTAGTTTCCATCTCCTTAAATGCCTTGGAAACAACACCATCAATATCTTTGATAAAGTAAGACATGGGCTTATCAAGTAATTCAGGTTTAGACGGGTCGCCAGTAATGTCATCTAAGGTCTTAAAGTTCTCTGGTAATCGGTAATCTTCTGCTCTTCTTTTCTCCTCGGCTTCTTTTCTCTGGCGTTCCCTTATACTCGCTTGCGTTGGCTCTGGTACACTTATGCTTGAGGAAGGCATACCGATACCAATAGCAATGGGTGTAGATTTAGAACTTTCTTTACGCTTGGGGCTCGATATGCTGACTTCCTTTCCTTTGCCTTTGTTGTTAGCGGCTGTCTTTTTTGCTGATGTCTCTTTAAGCTTTGGATTCGATGCACTGATTTCCTTTGATTTGCCTTTATTTTTAACACGCGTCTTTTTTGCTGATGTTTCTACAAAATCTGGATCTAGGTCGTCATCGTCGTTTTCAATTTCTGCAATTATCTTTTTCGCTGATCTCTTTCTTTTAGGTGCTGCCTTTGGCGATTCTGAAGGAGTAAGTGCGTCTGGATTGCCAGACTCTTTATCTTCAATATTCGTACTCATTATGTCAGTCTGTGTGTCAGAATCATCTCGTGTGGTGTCCATTGCAGTAGGCGTGTTGGTATACTCGGGTGAAGCAGCCATTGCAGCGGGTGTGTTGGTATACTCTGGTGAAGTAGCCATCGCGCCAGGTGTAGGATACCCGGGTGTGCTGGGATACTCTAAAGGTGAAAAGGCATCCACTGCGCTAGGCGCATCCTCTTCGTCTTCAGATAAAGGATCATTATTGGAAGTTCCGGCTGAATGCTTTTTTTCTGTAACTTCGGGTGCGGGAATCACCTTGGGTTGATTGGTGAAACGACTGGTAGGAAGGAATTCGTTGATCGCCAATTCTTCTTCTGTTAACACTTCTGGTTTTATTGATTGTTCATTTTTTATATTATTGTCGGTTTGGTTAGGTGAGGACTGACTAAATGTTGGTTGAATAATTGCTGATTGACTAGACGTTGACTGGTTTAGTGTTTCTTGACTTGGTGTTGGTTGACTGGAAGCCGTTTGGCTGGACGATGCTTTGGTAGTGGACGATGGTTCTGTAGCCTTCCTGCGGTTTTTATTCTTATTTATTGTTGGTCCAAATTTTTTTTTATTTTTATCTAAAGCGAATTTGTAAATAATTTTCTAGAGCCAAGAAATGCTAAAAACCTACTGATGCCGATTGTTGTTAGTGATGACATGTTAAATACAGTTTAAAAAACGAAATTCACTCTTTTGCTTGCAAATTTTTTTCAACTCCATTCTGATTTAAAACATCGACATTAAATCTCCGAAATATCTTTTTGCAAAAAAAAAAATCATTTTTGGTTAAACAGAAATTGCTTCCAATTCATCGAATCTTGCAAACAAATTTAATTATGTATTAAAATATCTGAAAGTTGATGGGTAGAATCAGCCCAATTGTGGCCTCTGATTTCTATAAATTGATGGCTAACTTTGCGGTAACTATGTTAAAAACCTCATAAAAAAAGAAAAGATTAAATTAAGGAATGGGAAAACACAAAGCTATAAAAACTATTAAAAGAAACATGGATAAAAAAAAAATAATGTGGATGGACTTTGTGGATCTTCAGTATATATGACAAATAGCCTTGACAACATTGCTTTTGTTATAAATGCAACCACCTTTTGATACATACAAATACACAAAATTCAGCTCTCGACCAGAGATTCGTGAAAACACCATGTCTTGATTTGATTGCATTAAATAAGCTTTTGCTCTTTTTCAGTTAAAAGAAGGGCACTAGTTTGCCGTTTCTAGAATTTTTGACTATTTTATTCAGAAATACACTATAAATCAGCGTTTATATACAACACGTTCAATTTTCTTTATTCATCCTAGGGGAAAAAAAAAAAAAAGGAGGTGGGGAGGGACTCTGTTCTCAGCTATACAAGAGCAAACCATGATGTTGCACAACCTGCACCAAAAGTGAAGATATTTGAAGATGAATCAATGGCAACAGGTGTCTTTGTAAAATCGCTATTGGTTGCACAGTTACCATGCTCATCCCAACCCCAACCTATCAATTTATCTTCTTGTATGGCCAAGGTGTGTTCAGATCCACAGCAAAACTTTTTGATACCATGTACTAGATGGTCTTTAGCGATCTGGCCATGATCAGTTCTCCCAAGCCCCGCCAGTTCTCTTGTACTATTCAACGACAATGTATGGTGCCATCCCGCATCAATACCGATTGAATCGTTATATATTATCTGAGGGTTTGTTATTTGAGTTTTTTCATCTCCATCGCTCAACTGTCCGTATTTGTTGGATCCAACGCCGTAGACGATTCCGCCCTGTGCTCTAAATAGTGTATGCAAATGTCCACAAGCAATCTGTATGATTTTTTGAGGAAGCTCTATTTTTTGGATTGAACGAATATCCTTTTTGTTGACCTTTATTTCTGATGGGCCGAGTTGACCGTGGCGTCCCCAACCCCAACCATACACATTCCCTCTGTCACTCAGAGCTACTGCGTGCCGCCACCCACAAGCAACAGATGTGATTTTTTCATGTATGCGGATTTCTGTTAGCTCTTGTTCCTCACCACTCTTTTTCCCGTCAATCTCATTCCATTGGCTAGTACCTATTCCGTATATTTTGCCTTCTTGACTTAGCAAGAGCGTTGATGCCCAGCCACAAGCTACGTCTTTCCATTTAGTTTCGCCAAAGCGCTCTTGATAAACTGTCCACCTTTGCTGTTCTTTAGATGGTAATTTCAGAATCTCATGCATTTTTTTTTCGCCCAATTGTGAGAATCCTGCAAAGAAGATTTTTCCAGACTCTGTCAAGATGGCTGAATGGTTGCCACCTCCAGTTATTTTTGTAATAACTTCATGTTCTGGTACTCCAATACAAAGTGTTGGAACACGTGTGTCTTCCAAGTGACCGATGCCTAGTTGCCCATTGCCGTTAGATCCAAATCCATATAATTTTGACATGTTGGAAACGAAAAAAAAAAAAAAAAAAAGGCAAATGCGTTTGTTTTTATTATTATCGTTATTTGATTTCTGAATATCGCGTTAATTTAAGCATGAGCGACTATCAATATACCGTTTACCAAAAGATAATTAATAAAAAAATGAAGCGAACTTTTTAGTGTGTTTAGATGAATAAAGAAGCTAGATTTATTTTCTCATTAATATGTATTTGTAATAAAAGAGATACCCCACGATTATTTTAGATTAGTTGGATTCCCGTTTAGGAAAATCGTTGTAACTC
This sequence comes from Rhizopus stolonifer B9770, assembly GCA_000697035.1. Taxonomy (NCBI): domain Eukaryota; kingdom Fungi; phylum Mucoromycota; class Mucoromycetes; order Mucorales; family Rhizopodaceae; genus Rhizopus; species Rhizopus stolonifer. Next base: position 10,598 of record JNDS01004843.1, read on the forward strand.
CTTAGAAAAACCCAAAAATAAACATCCAGCTTTTCTACAACACAAAGGAGGTAATGATAATAGAGTAGCTAAAGATATATAAATTGTTTATTGTAGAAAAACAGCGCATAACCGATTAAAATTACAGATTTATCGTAGCAAGAAAGATGATTGACATTTGGTCAAGTTTGTATTATTATTATTATTTATGCCAGCTGCCATGTAATTGAACCCACACCTTTGGTCATACTACCAACTACTTTTAGGAAAAGTGCAGGAGTCAAGTCGAGATCGTTCTTTCCACATCCTGGACAAGCATCCATAATTTTGGCAGTAACAGAACCTGCAGGACCAGTAATTTTTATCTTTTTTCCACACCAACTAGAATTTGCATTCATATTACCATATTGGGCGTGATTGAGAGCTACATAATAAGAGCTGTTATCAATGTGGACACCATTACAGGCGCCTTGAGAGCCTCCTTCAGAAGCGGGCTTGTACCAAGTAGCCGTTCCTTTATACGAAATGCCTCTTTTTAATAAAGATGTCTGATTTTCTTCGGCCGAATGAATAGGAGCTGCTGAGACACAGACTGAAAGAACAAGAGCGACAATAGAAGAAGCACAAAGGATTTTCATGTTTAATTTATGAATGAATGACTTGAAAAGAGAAAAGAAGGAAGGTGTATTGCAATTTAATATAAAAAAAAACCAAAAAGCGGAAAAAGAACAAAAAAGATTAAAAAAAAGAACCACAACACTTTATTCTAGGCTACGACAAAGAGTGAACAAAGCAAAAGACAACAGCAAAATCCCCTGTTCATTAAAAAAAAGATTTACCGCCATCCATTTCTGGGTCTAAAAGAGCAACGCACTGTTCAAAAGTAGAAAGAGCAAACATTTATGATAAAAATAGAAGTTTTGGAAATATTGGTACTCTGTTTAAGAATTCAATAAAATACAGTTTTGTACAGACTATCCATGTTGACGACCGTATCTGTTCTATAGTGTATACCACATTAGACTATTTTATTTTACATGTTCATATCGCACTCAACACTTCATTAAAAAAAAAGCACCTAACAAGGTTACTAATTAGGTACTTTACAACATGTTATATTGGTCAAGTTCAGCCTTTCCAAAATCCAGAACAGACTCACATTTTACCACAAGTAAACTTAATAAACAAATAAAAATGACTGGTTCTTTATGATAGCCAAAATGTACATACTTTTTGTTTACCAAAGATTCTAGATATTCCCAAGCACTGTCCTAAACTTGTTGGTGATAATGACATGTCGATCAAACGTTAACATTGGAAACTTCTTACCAAAGAAAACATACCAAAAACTTTTCAGTCACGATTTGGGGAGACATTACTTGTTCTCGTTGAAATTATCATGAAAATACATAGTGGTTGTAATTTGTTTTATACATTGTTACTACCTGTCAAGTCTTGGCGGTATGACACAAGTCGAAATTAAACAAAAAGGAAATTGACTAGTATTTTAAAGTCAAGCAAAAAAAAAACACATCGTCTAGATTACACACCGATTATCCTTTTTCAAATATTAAACACAATGTATTTAAGGCATCTAGCATTTGCGTCGACTATAAGTCATACATCACTACCAAGCTCATAAAATAACTACTCTTTTTCCTTTTGTATTTTCTAATTTCTTATCGGCAAAAAAAAAAAAGGCAAAATCTGTCAAAATCTTGGCTTAAAAAGTCCATATGATTTGCTTAAGAGCCCTCCTGCTTGAACAAGATGAATTCAGCTCCCAATATTAGGCGAAAAATTACTTAATATTGCAAAAGAAAATTCCTACAACCTGTTTGCATAGTTCCTTCAGAAACACCCCTTTACCTTGCAACACTTTGTCCTTGGTTTTGAATTCCGTCTTTTTTTTAAAGAAAAAAGGGACAATGAATGAAGATTTCCCTTACAAAGAAAAAAAGAAAGAAAGAAAGAAATATCCTTTCAGATTCAACGCAAATTAAATGAAATACTACAGGATTTTACCCTAAATTTAGATGATGTTATTTTTTTTCTGGACGAATCGAAATTAATTTCCAGACATTCTTCTTACCTTTTTTTTTGGACAAAATAAATATTGAAATCAGACAGAAAAAGGATTAGCTTTTAGATGAATGAGAGTTTACATTTAGACATTTATCTATATACATTATAGAAAATCAGCAAATATGAAAGATGATATGGTTATGAACATTAAATACACGTTTGAAAAATCCAGACAAATTTATGCTGAAACAGAGATTAGTGTTTAGGTGTACATACTTGTATAAAAATCCTTTCATTTTATTTTCTTCTTCA
>JNDS01004844.1:0-10714 GCA_000697035.1 Rhizopus stolonifer B9770
TGGGCTTTTGTATTAACCTTTTTTTTTTTTTTTTTGTACTAGTGCCCGGTATCAATCTAAACGCTGCTGGTTTGTTGGAAAAGCACTTCGCATTTTTTCTTTTTTTTTGCTTTTGCGAATTTCGTACCCTTTTGCGGGTTTTCATCCTTTGGTGCGGAATGACTCCAACCGTTATCGGGTTTTTGCACGCTTCAGCGTACAGAATGTACTCGAACGGAAAAAAAATCCTCAACTACGTACAGTTTGTCCGCAAACGGAATTTTTTTCCTTAACAGCGGGTTTTTTTTTCCGCAAAAGTGCATTTACCCTCATTTGCGTACACTTTTTTTCCGATTTCGTACATTTCCCCTCAATTGCGTACAAATGTACGGAAACGTAAAAATTTACACGCACTTTTTCGCCTTGGTGAATATCAACCCCATCAAAACAACAGAAACTATTATCGCCGCAACAGATATGATAATCAATATCAAAATGGAAATGGAAATGGAAATGATGTTGGATATTATAACAATCACAACAACAATAACAATGGATATCGTGGTAATAATGGAAATAACGCTGGAAACAATCGATACAATCAAGAACGTTCAGATTATGGAAATCAAGATCAATATCGCAATAACTCCAATTATCAGAACAATCGCCCGAACCATCCTCAAAATTCTCAACCTAATCAATCCAACAAATCAAAAAACTAATGGGTTCGGTTGCTTCACAACAAAGAAATGGTCAATCGAATACCCAAAATAACAAATCCATTAACCAACAATACCAATATTATCAACAAAACCGAGATCAATAACATCAACAAAACAATCAAAATGAACAAAAAAATCATCAGCTCAATCTATTATTAACTCAAGAAGATTCGACGGATATGGAACTCTGTGCTGCAATTAGACCGAATAATCCACCTGAAGTTATACATGGACCTTATACGGTACCAACTCAACAGGAAAGACAAACAGCCAAGGCACCCGCTCCAAAAAGAAATGTCACCAGGAAGCAAGCTCAAGCTGTGGAACAAATTAATCCTAATTTACAACCGTTGCAAGTTCCTATACAAGCACCTGGACCTTCTCAAACGCCTGCTACTATCACACAACCTATAGTTAGCACTACTCCAATGCAAATGGATACGGAACTCCCTATTGTCGCTCAAAAATCTAAGAAGACTAGAAAGAAGACTAAATCGCCACCAATTAAATATGATATTGTGACCGATGTCCTTCAAAGGAAAGCCGATATAACAGTAGGAGATCTCATGACTGCCTCACCTGTGCTAAGAAGAAAATTATCTGTGGCTTGCCGTCCTAAGCGAATTCCTGTATCAGAAACAACCATTGGTTCTACAATGGCTTTAATCGAAGACGAAGACATTCATACTACCGCTGTCTATGCTACTGTTAACATTGGAGATAAAATGGTTAGAGCTTTAATTGATTGCGGTGCTGCAAAAACATGCATTTCAAAGGCATTGGCAGACGCTTTAAGATTATCAATAGACTCTGCTTCTACGAACATTTTTACTTTGGGAAATACAACAAAACAAGCTGCTTTAGGAATGATTTATGATGTACCAATTACGGTTAAAGATGATCTGACCATCCCGTGCAACGCCGAAGTATTGCCAGCTTGTCCCACACATCTCATCATAGGAAACAATTGGTTACATAGAGCGAAAGCAAGAATAGATTTTAACTCTTCTACCATGAAAGTAAACTACAAGAACAAAATGGCTGAATTAGATATCTCTTTTGTACGGAAAAGTGTCTCTCTTCCAAAAATGTCTGTTACTGTACAAACTTATAAACGCCTGTCAGTGCAACCAATTCAAAACAAGACAAACATGTACACTTTGAAGATCAAACTATTGAAAAATCAGATGATGATGAAGAAGAAGAAACGGATGATAATTCAAGTGATAGTTCAGAAGAAGACTCAGATGATGACTATGAAGAAGAAGAAGAAAGTCTATTACTATTAGAAGATCATAATACTCCGGAAATTATTCTACAAGATCAACCCGACAAGATAATCGTGAAAGGATCTGAAAATGGCTTTCAAATTCCCACTAACTCAATGAGATCGATCGTGATACAAAAACCGAAAGATGATCCAAAGGACCTATTATACAACTTTGAATTAACCAACAACACCTTGTCAAAAACCTCTGGATGCTTTGATCCCTGTAACAACTTTATTATCAATAAAAAGAGTATGGAATTACGATTGCATAATAGAGGATCAGAAGATATAGTCTTAGATCCAGATGAAGAAATTGGAATCATAGAAAAATTTACGACAGAACAAGTAGTTCAAGCATATGATCTAACTACCGACCAACATCTCTGCGTAATGGAAGACACTCGAGAATCCGAACCAGAACCAGATGAAACGCTTTTAAACAATGAAGATTATGAAAAAATCGAAGTCGGTGAAATAAATGATGAATTGAAATCACATCTGAAGAAACTCCTGAACAAATACTACGGTATCTTTGACTGGAACAATGACACTATTGGATATACGAATCTATTGGAACACAAGATCATAGTCAAAGAAGACACTTTACCAATTAGTCATCGGCCTTATCGATTAAGTCCTCTTGAGGCAGAACATCTACAAAACGAATTAGACAAATACTGCAAATTAGGCGTTATATCGCCATCAAACAGTCCTTGGGCCGCTCCTGTTATCTTAGTCAAAAAGAAAAATGGTGATTATCGTATGGTGATCGACTATAGAAAGCTCAATGCCGTAACAAAGAAAGACGCATACCCGCTACCCCGGATTGATGATCTATTGGATACACTAGGAAAAGCCAAAGTATTCTCCGCTCTGGACATGAGAGCAGGATTTCATCAAGTGCCACTTGAAAAAGATAGCCAAGAACTCACTGCATTCACAACAAAATTCGGAACGTATCATTACAATACTTTACCTATGGGACTCGTCAACTCTCCAGCCACTTTTCAAAGGCTGATTGATTTATGTTTTCGACCCTTGATCAACAAATGTCTCGTTACATATATTGATGATCTCAATGTATACTCTCTAAACAATATGGAACATTTAAATCATTTGGAACAAGTCTTTCAATGCACTCAAGTTGCAAATCTCAAGCTGAACCCAGAAAAGTGTTTTTTCTTCAAAGATCACCTCAAGTTTCTTGGATATGTAGTTACCAAAGATGGACTTCAAACAGATCCTGGAAAAATTCAAAAAATCGTGGAATATCAAAGGCCAAAAACAATTAAACAAGTCAGAGGATTTCTTGGCTTGGCATCATACTATAGAAGATTCATCAAGAAATTTTGCTTCAGTTGCTAGACCATTACATGACAAACAAAAACTACAAAAAGAATACCTTGGACAAAAGAAACAACAGACGCTTTCGAACTGTTAAAACAATTATTAACAAGCGCTCCTATACTCTCAAGGCCAGGTTTCAACAAACCCTTTATCTTGATTAAAGACGCTTCAAAAGCCGTTCTAGACTGTATTCTTACACAATTAGACGAGAATGGACACGAACATTCTATCGTATTCGCTAGTTGAGGCCTGAAGTCTAGTGAAATTAATTACGCACCCACTAAATTGGAATGTCTTGCAGTCATTTGGGCAGTTAAATTATTTCGACCTTATTTACTGGGTAAAAAGTTCACAGTAATCACGGACCACTCTGCATTGCATAGACTACTTAAAGCACCAAGTCCCTCTGGTATCATCGCTCAATGGATCACTATCTTAGCCGAATACGAGTATGAAATAAAATATCGACCTGGACGAGTAAACGAAAGTGCCGATTTCTTATCACAACTTGGATATTAGAATCAACAAAATGATTACACCAAAACACAACATATATTTATCACAAAATTTATAACTATCATACAACTTATATTATAACCGTACTACATGGAGGAAGGGAGGGGTAGTGGAAATAAATTCCACAAAAATCACAAAGAAAATTAGAAAATTCCAACAAAGATACAATCAAAAACACTACAAAAATACAAAATCCACAAAATTAATACAATACAACATTAAAAAGACAACACATCACAAAAAAAGAAATTAATCACCGCCAAAATCATCAAAGCATATTTTCGTATCACCTTAAATTTATTACCCCAGATACACAATGGAACAATCTACAATTGATCAACTTACAAAATATCTGGAAACTCTACAACTTTCCGAAGACTTACCAAAAAGTTCAAAGAAGTTCATTATCGAGGAAGCACAATATTTTACTCTGTACAAGAATACACTATATCGTTACAACACTGATAACGGAATTATTCGAAAAGTACTCAACAAAGGAGAATCAGAAGAAATCATGCACGCATTTCACCAACATCCACTGGGAGGACATTTGGCGTACAACAATACTCTACACAAGATAGCTTCTCGTTATTATTGGAGAAATATGACACGAGACATAATGGAATTTGTTCAGAAATGTAGTCGATGCCAAAGACATGGAAAAAAGAAATTGAATGAAGAACTATTTCCAGTAGCGATGTCAGTGAAACCATTCGACCGTATCGCTCTAGATGTCAAGCATGTACAGACCTCGCGCTCAGGTTACCGATATATCATTGCAGGAATAGATTATCTTACAAAGTATGTTGAGGCCAGAGCTATCAGATTCCAGACTGCATCAGAAATTGCCTTATTCTTCTATGAAGAAATCATATGTAGACACGGATGTCCTACTATTATTGTTACCGATAATGGCAAACCATTCGTTAGTGATCTTATACGACAAGTCTGTAGAAACTATTCCATATTGCACAAGACAACGACACCTTACAATCCACAAAGTAATGGATTGATAGAAAGATTCAACCGAACCTTAGGACAAATTTTACAAAGACGATCCGATACAGAAAAAGAAGATTGGGACCTATACTTGCCTGCTACTTTATTCGCTTATAGAACGATTAAACAAGAAACGACGAAACAATCACCCTTCTTCATGGTATATGGATACGAACCAAAAACGCCATTTGATCTGGACCATCATCTGTACAACCAAAAATCGCCCACTTTTGAAGCAGCCTTAAGACATAGAACTGCTCATCAAATACACAATCTCAGTAGAATAAGAGAACAAGCTGATAAATCAATCCAACAATCGCAAGCTACACAAAAGAAAGCTATTGACAAGAAATTGCTGGATCAAAGAAAAAAATTGAAGCCCCCATTCCGACTTGGAGATATGGTAATACTATACAAGGACTATATCGCTACATCGTGGTCAGGAAAATTACAAGACAAATGGGAAGGACCTTTTGTGATACACCATACATTGGGAAAAGGCACCTATCATATAAAGAACATGGATGTTACAGAAACGAAATTAAGAAGAGTACATGGGAATCGTCTAAAATCTTATTTGTATCCCAAAGTACAATGGAGTACTGAACACTCAAGAAATGCTGTGTTAAATCTAGACCAAGAGTCAGAAGATTTGTTACAATAATTTAAAATATTACAAAAAAAAAAAAAATATCATCCAACAAAATATTATGGAATTTGTCAACTCTGAAGCTACCTCCTCGAACCTTATTACTCTGTCTCCCTCTTTGACCCAGGAAACAATCTCATCCAATTGGTCTGAGACCTCGAGTATAGTTTCCATCGATTTGTATTCTATGGCCAGTCAAGGAAAACCGGAAAGCTCCTATGCGGAAAATGGACAAGTGATCCTATCTGGGACCATGGAAGATTATATAAAACAAGTTTTTGGTGAGAAAGGTCAAGAATCGGCTTTTGATGCTTTATATACGTTCTTGGGTGTAATGGAAAGAAGGGAACCAATGGACTACGTGTTAAATGGAGATGAAGTATCTAGAACAAGATAGACTCAATACTTCTTGGAAGAATTAATTCCAGAAACTGTGATGGAAACTGAGCCAACTTTAACACAACAAGAAAATACGTTGGAGGAATTCATTCAACCTGATCAAGTCGAAGAAGAAAAAATGTGGCACGAATTGATATCCCAATTGACATGGACTCAAGAAGAAGAAATTATACAATATGAAAATCTAATGCAAAACAATTATCAACAATATTTACAGCTTCTGGAGGAAGATGCCCGTAATCAATTAGCAAGAAACACGTTGTCTTTTCAATTGGCTAGAAATATTACTGACTGAACCCATAAGAAATTCACTCAACCCAACCGAGGTGATAGAAGAAGTGTAACATCCTATTTGACTGAGAAAAATCAAAAGCTCAAGACTATTCTGCCTGAAATATACACTCATCGTGCGTTGACGCAAAAATGAAGTTTACAGACGATTGGGGAACCTTTGAATATCAGATCGGGAACGATCAAGCCGCCTCGTGGGGATCTGTGGCACAGCCATTTGATTTTTTTAACTCCGGAAATCAATAATCTATGTGATAGATTATTGACAACAATTATTGATAACCATTATTGACAACAGACAAAAAAAATAGAAAATCCCAAAAAGCCAAAAAAATCTCATCAGTATAAATATCCGTTAATTTTACTTAACTTCACTTTACTTTTACTTAACTTTATTTTTATCTTTTTATCTTTTTTCACTTAATAAATCTCAAGTTGTTTTTTTTATATAAACTTTTGATCTTATTATCAACATACAAGTCAAGTCCTTTGAAGCCAATATATCTTCATCGTAATCCCTATTTTTATTTTACTCTTTTATTTTTACTTTACTTTTTACTCTTTACTCAACTCAAGTCTGATCCGCTTAAACAAGATCTGGTGGTCACTTTACAAGAACCTATTTTATTCAACCTTAAACAAGAACTATTTCTGCTCAGGCACAAACACTTTTATTTTTATCAATCACAACTACTCTTAAAGCCATAAACCCGAACCATAACATCTCCATGCTAGTGTGACACTTTTGCACAGTGTAACGTCAAATCTATTTTTGTCAGTTCAAGTGACGAGTCGGACTGAGAAATCGCTTTAAAGAACGAAATCCCTATATCAAACAACAACACACCCACCGTGATTTTGAGAACTTAGCAACTCCGATAGGATTGAATTTTGTCCTCTAATTATTTCCTTTTTGGGCTTCTACTACGTCAGAGTACCGGGTCTCCAAAAATAACATAACAAATGATGATTGGTCAAAATACAGTACATTTTTTCATGCAATAAACTGGATATTTATTTAATTCGTAAAAATTTTCCTGTGCTAATGGGAAATACTACTCCAACCCGTGCCATACAACCAAAACGCTTTTAGAAAGCTTCGAAAGTACAGTGGGGGATGCAGCAATAAACTTTGAACGCTATAGAAGCGATACGCTTACCTATTTTATAGCTATTAGTAAAATATTCTTCGAAACAGGCAGTATAATTATATATTGACCTTTTTCGTTAAGTACAAAGGGATAACCGTAAAGAATCGCTCTAAGCAGCTTTAGTTTCAATTCAACAATGTTGATTCAACTTACCAATACATCGATTAGAGAGCATTAGCTATACGATCTGAGTTCTACACTACGCCGCACCGTGTCACCATTTTGTCACCATCCCAATTTTTTGAAATTTTTTTATTTGTTCTAACGAATCTACAATGAATTTAAATAAGCGTGGTGCAACTCTCTTGTTAAGAAATGCCTTATTGCGTTCTACAGATAATTTTCGGAACTTGTTTCTTTGGTGTCTGCAAAAATCAGCATATTACTGTTTGTATCTAGAATTGTATTTTGCTGTTCTTTTTTTTTTTTTTTTTTTTTTTTTTTTTTTTTTTTGTTCTGTTTTTTTTTTCGTTTTCTGATACCAAAAGATAAAAATCGAGTTTTTGTAGTTTTAATGATTGCTCTCAGCTTGAAATGACTTCACGACATTCATTTAAGGAAATAAAGGTTTTGATGGTATGTTGTGTTTTTTTTTTCTGCTTTTTGTTTTTAAGAGGTAAGGGTCACTTTAATACATGCTGTTTGGTCTTTCATATAAAAATTGGTCTTATTGATGTATTGATTCTTTTTAGTTTACAGAATGTTGGCTCCATTTGCTCATTTTAAGACTTGCCTAATCTATGTTGCAGTTGATAAAGAGGCGAAAGGTAAAGTAATACATTCTTTTATTTATTTAATTCTATAAACGTGGTGTGTGTTTGTGTTAGCAGTTTTATTATATTGGCATTCTCAAAAGCAATGTATACCTGCTCACCATTGTTGCATACCAGGGTATATGATAATCTTACTGAAATCACTTGTGCACTGTAGTTCTTGGCTTTTTTTTTCTTTTTTTCTAATTCTGAGAACCTGTTTCTCTTTAGAGAGTCTTAATTCTTCTCATCAGTGTTTTATTCATCATTAGGTCTGTGTCAACTGAAGTGTGCTTCATTAGCTTTACATTTCTTTTTTTGTACATGAATAAAGACGAAATCTAAAAAAAAACAGGACTCTTTTTGAAAAAAAAATTAATGTATCTGTATAGTGTTGCTTACAAAGTTTTTGTTTTACACGCGCCAAGGCGTTTTAGGACTAATTATTTTCTTTTTTCAGACTGACTAATAAATTGTTTCAGACTAACTAGCTACTTTTTCAGATTATTACATTTTATTTAAGACTATCTCATTTTTTGTAAGGCTATCTCATTTTATTTTAGACTGTCTCATTTTATTTGAGATTATCTTGTTTAATTTAAGGCTATCTTGTTTTATTTGAGACTGTTTTACTTTATTTGAGACTTTTTTAATATATTTAAGACTAACTCATTCATATTTTAGACGAGTAGAGCTACAATTTAGACTAGGTAATTCGCATTTTCAGACTTTTTTATTTTTAAGACGAACTCACTTTTTTTTCTTTTTTCCTTTTTTTTTTTTCACAAGTATCGAGTATCAACAAGCAATCGCTTCAAGAAAACATTTTACAAAAACAATGGTATATTTTCTAAAGTAGTGTTGCCCAATGGAACACTAAAACGCGTGCAAAAAAGGAAAAAGTTTACTGTTGTTGTTTTTTGGTTGAGCTAACAATTAAGAAGGTTGTAGTTTTTTTTAAACGTGTAAAATCAGTCTCCCATCTAGACATGCGACACCAAAAAGAACTTAAAAGACACGAAAAGTAAGACCCATATGTTCTTAAAGCGCTTATGCAGATTTCGTATGGACATCTTGCCAATGTCATAGATGTAGTTGTTCATTCCGTCTTGAAATGCTGCAGAGAGATCAAAATGTGCTTCCTCTTTCCTTTTAAATTTTCGTGACTTTACTTTTTTTTCTGTCATTTTTTTTTTTGAACTTTTTTTTTCTTTGAAGTGCACTAGTGTTTGACATAAAAAGACATATTGTTTTATTTTATTTGTTTGACATGAAGTTAAAAGGGTATGTAGAATTAAAAATCACTGCAAGAGTGAGGGAATGTTGAAATAAAAGAGTGATAATGTACTTGGGAGTTGCAATGCGCTTTTTTGAAGGACTTAATAAATGTCAATTAAGAGTACCAACTAAATGTCTAAACACGATTGCTTGTTAATTCACTTCAATCTATACGAGAACCAAGGCCGACTGAAAAAACCTACTTCGTATAATTGGTACCAGAAAACAAAGAACCAAAGATTAGACTAAAAAGGCGAGTATCCGACTGTTTATGCCAAAAGCGATAAAGAGGTTTAAAGATAAGATTTATTCAATGCTCGTTCTGAGTTATTTATACTGTGAGCAGTCTTGTGTAATAATAAACAAATTAAAAAAATATGAGGTATGAGAGACTGGAGGATGGATCAGGTCACTGGAAATGGTTGAGAGAGGTAAATAGACAAACACAATTAACTTGAGTTCAGAGCACAAGAGGAACACGAAAATTACAATACAAAATTGGACAATAGGACAACACTATGTGCGCTTCAGCCTTCAAATCCTTTGAGCACCACTACCGCTACACATTCTACACTCCTTCAGTACCACAGACGTTACTATAATTAATCCGTATACACTTTTTGGCCACTCATATCTGCTAAGCGATGTTACTCCAATGTGATCGAACTCCATAGGTGAGTTTACTATTTTCCATTAACCAGTCCCCTGACAAGAGGTTTTAACCATATAAGTAATGAGTACCAAAAAAAAAAAAAAGATAACAATAAATCATAGTAAAAGAATTGATAGAAGTGTTTGTTTTGAATGTAATTGCATAGAAAAGTGATCATAGAGGATACTGTTGAAATATGAAGCATAGAGTTGATGAAGGAGTGGTGATTAGGAATGATTGATAGTTGAAAAAAGCTTAAAGACCATAGAAGCATAAAAACCATAAAAGAACAAGGACCATAGAAGCGTAAAAAGCGTAAAGAGTAAAAGACCATAAAAGAATAAAGAGCGTACGAACATAGTAAGAATGAAAGAAAATTGGCATAGATTGATTGAATTACAAATAGTTGTATCTTCCAACATATCGTCCATCCATTTGTTCATCATATCGAGCATATTGCCATGTCACTTTGAATTCGGTTTGATCACTAGAACACCTCACAAGGCCGACACACCGCTTAATGCTTTGAACATTTATGACAGCAAAATGTGTATATTCATGGGATTTTTTAACGAAAGGAATGTGACGATGGTTGATCCTGTGTTCATGCATGACATTGACCAAAGCGAGGAAGTGCGTTTGACCTTGTTGTGTATGAGAAAAATAAAAGTACACCTCACCAACGAACCAACACATTCGAATACTAAGG
>JNDS01004845.1:0-27192 GCA_000697035.1 Rhizopus stolonifer B9770
AAAAAAGGGTTTTTTTAAATTTTTTTTTTTTTTTTTTTTTTTTTCTATACCAAGGATAAATATGACTGTTTGAGCTGGTATAAGAGTACCCAGATTGATTGTGGGACATGTTCTCTTTTGATTGTATTTATCTCTTGGTGTTGTAGCAAATAAAGGCGTAACAAAAGACAAGATATAAGGTACGATCTGAAGCATAGCTTGCCCTGATTGATTGGTTGCCTGTAACATGACAAATGTGATAAAGAAAGTAGAAGCTTGTGGCAAATTCTCTGAGAGAATATTGACTATGCCAAGTGGGTTTTGAACCAGACTTTCGAACTGATTGATTGTACTAAAGAAACCACCAGAGATAGTGGACACTAGGACAACATCGATAAGCTATAAAAGTAATAATCAGTATATTGTTTGTTCTCTGCTCTTCTTACTTGAAAGAAAAAGAATTTGTGAAGGACGGATAATTCGACAAAAGAGTTTTGAGGGATTCCTTCACTCTTTGATAAAAACGTAAAAACTATAGGAACTAGAGAAATCAAGATAGACAGTGCTACAGCAGGTAGAATACCCTGGATGATACCAATGGCTGCAGGACCCAGTTTGTTTAATCCTGTCAGAAACGGGATTACTTTAGATAACTTTTCCAAATTGGCAAGAGCCTGAACAAAGACAACTATAAAAAAAAAAAAAAAAAAAAAGAAGCGAATTAGCCTAAGAGAAAAGAATGATTGACTTACCTGGAACAGCCCAAAAGATGATTATGGCAGTGGTAATAATCATACTTGCAAAGCGACGGACTAAACGTTCAAAGGATCTAATGTTCATATTATCCCAGATGACATCAGATGGTTCGATGGCGATATGACGAGGGGCCATATGCATTGAATCTTTATGAATAAGCGATTGCCCTGCCATATGAGCGGCTATTTGGTTATGAAATTCAATAAAAGCTGAATTGTATTGAAAGAGTTGAGATGCTTCTATCTGCTTCTTTAAGATAGATTCGTTGAGTTCTTTGATAAGATTATGGTAATACTGAATCGAATCTACTTTGTGTCCAACCCAAGGTATCGGACTTACTCGATGTGTTGGTCGAAGTTTACCCGGAATGTCAATCTTACTGCCATCTTCAATTGTCCACTTCTTTTGATGGTATTTGTAGGTGGCAAGAATTGCTTTGGTGACCGCTGCTTCTAAGCGATAGACTGCTTTATCTCTTTCTTGTACAAGATCAGGAAGGTCATTTAATTTTCTAAATTAAAATTTTTCTCAGTTTTCTTTCTTTCCTTCTTTTATACCTATTAAGCCAGACACGTCGTACACCACCAGGGAATTTACTAAAAATCTTTTTAAGATCTTCTGCATTGTTTACGTTATTTGGAATAGAAGGGACAAAGAGAGTACGCGCAGCTACAGATTGAGTATATTCAGGACTCAATAAATACTTTCTTCTTAAATCAATATAAATATGTGTTTCACGAAAAGTGTAATACCAAACAAGTCCTATACTCATCGTCAGCACACACACACACACACACACACACACACTTGTAACTTACCAGATAAAATCATGGCTAGAAAACAATGGGCCCAGGTACGACTGCTGTTCAAAACATTTCCCATGGTAAGATAATTTAAACCATCCAGATCACCCTGGTTGATTGTAATCACGGGAAACAAAATGGGAATAGCCACAATCGAATAAAGACTAAAGGTGACCATTCCCATTCGAAGATATTTCAAAACCATAAATCGGTCCAATCCCATACTTTTCACTAATGCTTCATCTGGTATCTTAAATAGTGCGAATATCCATAGTAGATACCCTTTGGGTAATACTGGCGGCCGTTTTCTATTATTGCTAAGTACTCTACTACTACTACTACTACTGCTACTACTACTATTATTATTATTATATATATCTTACTCTTTTTCTACTGCATAACTTCTAGGAGAATAAGTTTGAGGCCTTGTTGTTCTCAAAAAGTTGAAAACACCGAAAAATCCAACAGCTAAAACGGCGTTGAACCATAAAGCAGATACAAACGTACTTGATGAATTGCTTGTACTAATTCCCCCAACCCAATTCATTAGATAACAAATCAGCCTTTATTGTTTACCTTATTTGATCACTTCCCGATGAACTCATAGTAAAAGAGATAGGGGTGAAAAAAAGGGGGGGGGGGACGACACTATTCAGATTCTTAAAAAATGCATGTTTTTTTAAAGTGCCGAACTTTTAATTTTTTTTTTTTTTGATGTTGTGTCACAATTGTTAAACGGAAAGCTTCAAAATAAGCTGTATTTTACAATTTACGTCATCTTTTCCCTTAACAAATATGAACTGATTACCCAAGAAGATAACAGAATGTGTTTTCAATGAACTATGATGAATGTTTACTGGCCATTGTGTAATGATAATGACAGTTCTATATCAGCTGTAAGCCACTTTTTTTTTTTTTTTTTTTAGGTCAAATCCTAAAATGAAAATTACGTTTCAAACTAAAACAATGGATTATTGATCCGTTCAGATCATTTGAGCACGCTGTGGAATTACATGTTGTTTATTTTAGATCAATGATGTAATCTGGAATATATTCTATCAAGCCACTCTTGTATTGAGTACATAATAGAATTAGCTGTTTAAACAAGCTGAAAGGCAATTTTTTTTTTCGAATTCCAAATGAAGAAAATCATGCAAATAAATGCATAGAGTGGTCACCGGGTTTGGCAGAAACTGCCAAAAAAGGGGGAGGATTTGTTTGTGAACCCTGAGCACAGGTCCCTGTATTGTTGGAACGCCGATTGTCCAAACCTTTAAACAGTTTTTGCTTGAACAATAAAGTAAAATAGCTTATTTAAGCATAACAATCTCTGTTTTCATAAAACCTTTCTTTCTCTCTCTCTCTTTTTTTTTTTTTTTTTTTTTTTTTTTTTTTTTTTTTTTTTTACTTTGTTCTAATGAAAAATAAAACAACCTCCCCCCCCCTTTTTTTTAAGGCAATCTTCAAGTATCAATGTCTTGGCAATGCTTGAACTTCCAAAAAAAGCCTTATCCTCCATTCCCCAGAAAAAAAAAAATATCTGTTCTTTAGCTTGACTTTTTATTATCTTGATTGTTTGTAACTTTTTTTTTTTTAAAAAAAAAAGGAACAAACTTTGTAGGTGATTCATGTAATGATATCATAAAGCTGATCAAAGTAACTACCAAGTAACTACAAAAAAAAAACCATCACCTTACAAGTATTATGAAAATATTTACGTGCCAAGACATTTATAAAAAGAAAGGGAAACACTCCAAAGACAATGTTAAGCGGATATTTAAAAGAAGGGACAAATATTCACTTTTAAATACGAATTTTATGGCCTTTTCTTTTACTTGTTTTTATTGACACAACTAACTGGAAGTTGTAAATGCCTTTTTTCATTCTTTCTGGATGTCTTGGCCGAGAATCAACCGAAAACATCAAAAAGTGTCACAAAACTGCGCTCTTAGCCTTAACTGCGCCGTACATTTTTTAGACTTGGGCAACATCAAATCTATACAATTCAGTTTACAAGAAGAAGAAGCTTTGATGTCTTAATATACTAATCAATTCGAACAGCTCATAAAGAAATATGAAACCTAATGAATCCAATTTTAATGTATTACTATCAGGAAATTTCAGTGTACCATCTCGGAAATACGACTGAATCTCGCTTTTACTTACTACTCGCACGTGAAAAAAAAAAAAAAAAAAGATTCACGCACTGACATTTTGAGATGATCTGTTTAAATATTCATACGATGATTCAACGAAAATGAACGGATTTCTTATAGCAGACTAAACATCTGCAGAAATAAATTTCATCAAAGAATGAAAAAGAATTAATAATTTGAATTTTCAAAACCTTTTGTGTGTGAAACGTCGCGCATGAGATTTACTTTTTTGTTGTCATGTCCGTTTCTTAAAATAGGCAGCGTCATATTTTATTAAGTAATTTGCCTGTCATCTAAAGAGTTTACAGAAAAACTTGGCCTCCTTTTTTTTTTTTATTTTTTTTATTTTTTTTTACAAGTCAGGAACAAGTATTAAAAGAAAGTGCGTTATATTCCGTATGTGTTGAATAATTCAAAGCTCATTACAAAGCTCACTACACAAACAGAATTTGAAAATTTCATTTTTCTGCTTGTTTAACTTTACAACATGTTTAAGCTTCTTTTTTCAAACAATAGATCATCTGCGTTTAAATGATCATTCTTTTCTGGGGAAGAAAAATGGCGCAGTAATATAAATGTGCAACCAAACAAACAATTCTATATTTTTTTCGCACCTGAAAATAATATAATAGACGTCTGTTTTGGTTTTAAATTTATAAAGGGTTCTCTATATCCTGATCATTGAGAAGAAATTTGGTACCACCTTGAAAATATCTTTTTTTTTTTTTTTCCCGGTACAGAAAATGTATTTTTCTTTAATCTTGTATTCTTGTACTCCGTAAGGGAGATACCATCAGCTGATTTAATGCAGCAAAAATAATAATAACAAAAAAAAAAAAGCCTGTTTTACCTAATTGGAGATGGTATAAAAAAAAACAAAAATTTGGTGCCACCTGTGTCTTTTTCTTTCCTACACATTAAAAAAAAAAGGGTAAATTCCATAAAACCTTTACTCTTTAAATATAATTGAACATTCCAATCAGAAAGTTTTTCAATCATGTCTGAAATAAGAAGAAAGCTTGTCATTGTGGGTGATGGTGCTTGTGGTAAAACTTGCTTGTTGACCGTATTTTCAAGAGGAAGTTTCCCAACCGTAAATAAACTATCAACAAAAAAAAAAAAAAAAAAAAAAAAAAAAGTCATTCATTATTATTCTAGGAATATATTCCTACTGTATTCGAGAGTTATGTAGCCGACGTGGATGTGGATGGCAAACATGTTGAGTTAGCTTTATGGGATACAGCAGGTAAACAAGCCAAGGTTTTTTTTTTTTTACACGCAAATCTTTACACTTTTACTATAGGACAGGAAGACTATGACCGCCTTCGTCCTCTATCTTATCCTGACTCTCACGTTGTTCTTATGTGTTTCTCTATTGATGCGCCTGATACATTAGATAATATTACAGAAAAGGTAAAATTATGAATGCATCGATTGAACTAAAAATTAAAAATAGTGGATATCAGAGATAACTCATTTTTGTCAAGGTCTTCCTCTTGTACTTGTTGGTTGCAAAAAAGATTTGAGAAATGATCCTGAAACGATTGAAGCACTGAAAAGAAACCAACAAAAGCCCGTGCCATTTGAAGATGTAAGAGACAAAAGGGAGACAAAAGGGAGACAAAAGGTATTCATTTTCTATTTTAGGGTTCGAGCGTTGCAAAGAAAATAGGTGCATATAAATATATTGAATGTTCAGCAAAGACAGGTGAAAGTGTACGTGAAGTATTCGAGCATGCCACAAGAGCTGCGTTAGTAGTACACAAGCCTACCCGCCATTCCAAATTCAATTGTAGCATCTTGTAAAGTGACGATATTTTAAAATCAATAGTTGTGTATTTTTTTTTTATATATATTTTATTTTTATAAATCGATGGAAGGTTTTGGTTTAAACTTCTTTGCTGCTCTATCGGAGGGTCTTGAAACAAATTGTTGGCCGTAAATAGTGTGTGATTTTTTGAGTTGCTTAATGAATATATTGAATATACTGGTATTTTTGGGTATTTCTATACACACACATATATGAATTACAAACATTTAAATCCTATTCACTTACGTTTCAACTTATTTTCTTTTGTAATCAACTTAAACATCGATAACGTCTCTTGTACAACAATTCCAGAAACACCTACAAAGGAAGGATTCGTACTTTGAATCACTGTAAATGGTGCACCATGAAAATCGGCTTTAATCAATTTCTGTTCAAAGTTGGCTTCTCCTTTATCTAACAAACTACTCATATATCCTTGCCATAGTTCTGATAAAGGCTCAAATAATTCATATTTATGTGCTTGCTTTGGAATGTCGTACACTTTTAACAATCGCTTTTCTTTGGCTGTCAGCTTGCGATCCTTTTTTCTCTTCAATTCTTTTGACACCTTCTTTTTATCGCTTTCCTTTACAAATGTATTTGCTCGATCGACATAAACAGGTCTTAGTTCCTGTGTCAAATTGTCCACGTCGGTTTTTGGTGAAATGAACTCTTTCAAAAGTTCTTTGACTGCATTCTATAAGACAAAAGTATTAATTCAGATCAATTTTCAATCGACTTAATTACCGGTCCTTGTTGTGTGTTTGTGTTCGCTGAAAGTTGTTGATATACACTTTCACCTTCAAGCTACAATTAGTTTGTTGTTTCTATAAAACCTCTTTTTTTTTTTCAGATTACCCTTATTCATTTTGAAAGAAAGAGTTGAGAGAGGCTTTTTTTTTTTTTTTTTTTGGGAGAAGGGGGAAAAGTGACTTTTATTTTTATGCATTAAACCTATCTCCCAACAGCCCAGTTGGCTACATAAGAAAAGTTGGCAAACTCTCTTTGCTCTTCTGGTCTCAACATGGCATTGACAGGTGTTAAAATAGGAATTTCTCTAGTAAACTCTTCATCAAAATTGGATGTGTCAGCTCTGCTATTCACAGTCGGTATAAAGGGTGGGGGTACTCGTTTAGCTAGCATATCGTCCCAATTGATTCCTGCAAAAAACACGTGATTCCTTACTTCCTGTCCATCTCCTTTGCCACCACCTAATCGTTTTTGCGGGTTACGCTCGAGTAACTGAGAACAATGAGAAAATCGATCATTTGTATATATATATATATACTTAAAAAAAAAACTTACTGCTTCACATATGGCAACAGAACTTTTTGACATATTAATTGGATATAAAATATTGTCTTCTAACACAGCATCAAAAATCTCATCCTCATCCTCTCCTTTGAAAGGTGACTATAATAAAAGAGGAAGGATGGGAGATTAATATTGAATGAAAATAACTTTTTTTTTTTTTTTTTTTTTTTTTTTTTACTTACTTGACCCAACAACATTTCATACAACAAGACACCAAAAGCCCACCAATCAACTGCACGTCCATACCGTTTCTCTAACAAGATCTCAGGAGCCATAAACTCGGGCGTACCACAAAAGGTATTGGTTGTGCCCTGAGCCCACATGTTTTCTTTACAAAGCCCATAATCTGCCAGCTTGATATGTCCGTCCAAGCACAACATGATGTTATCGAGCTTGAGATCACGATAGATAACACCATGTTTGTGAAAATATTCAAGAGCCAAGAGAACTTCACAAGCATAGAATTTTGCGCGTGCCTCTGAGAACTCTTCTCGTTGGATATGAAGCATCAGATCTCCTCCACTAACGTATTCCATCACATAATAAATACGGGTTACAGTTTGGAAGGTAGAGTGTAAGTTGACCAAAAAAGGATGGCGCTCTTGATTGGCGGTCAAGAAGATGCGCTTTTCTGAACGCGTGCTCTCAACTTCATCATTGTCCAATACAAATCTTTTCTTGAGGACCTTGATGGCATAAAGTGAATTCGTATATTTCTCCTCGGCCAACATCACTTTGCCAAAATTACCCTTGCCCAATACAGCCAACAGATTAAAGTCGTCCAGACCGACCTTTTTGTTCACCTGAACCGGGCTGGTCAATTGCGATTTCTCACTACTAGAGTCATGAACGAGCGATAGAGGACGCTTGGAGAATGTGTTGAGTTTGTTTACAGCAGGTGTTGACAATGAGGGTTGGACATAGTTCTGCTGGGATGTCTGCTGGGTA
This sequence comes from Rhizopus stolonifer B9770, assembly GCA_000697035.1. Classification (NCBI taxonomy): domain Eukaryota; kingdom Fungi; phylum Mucoromycota; class Mucoromycetes; order Mucorales; family Rhizopodaceae; genus Rhizopus; species Rhizopus stolonifer. The sequence goes on from JNDS01004845.1 coordinate 7,767, forward strand.
TTGTAAAAAGAGGATGCAAACAATGGTCTTTGGTGATTGTCCAGTGTAGATTGAAAACCGTCCGAGTGAAACGTTCTGCGGCGACTGTTGGCCGCCTTGACCTCGGTCAACATAAGATTGGCCTTTTGCATCGGCATACCACAGAAATCGGGTACCAATGAGGCACATTTTTTATGGCAGACGATGCCACACTCTAATCTTTCCATTACTTACAAGTTCTAGCTGTTTTCTCTTTTTCTTCTTACCTGTGCATTTTTGGGTTCCTCTAAAACCGAGTGGTACCATAAATCCACAGTGACAGCACCAATTGGCACCAAGAACAATGGTTGGTGATTCAAATCTGTGGGGTATGTGATGTTTTAACTCATGCTCGTCGCTATCCTACAAACAAAAAAAAAAAAAAAAAAAAAAAAAAAAAAAAAAAGAGAGAGAGAGATTATGTGTGTTTAGAAGAGAATATGAAATTTATAATATGGTTTACCTTGGAAGTTGATCTTGATTTACATCGAGTCACCACATGAGTATAACACTTTTTGTGACATGCCAAACCACAGTCTGTTACCTGTTAGATTCTGTTGTCTTTGTGTCATCTTACCTTCGCATTGAAAAGCCAACTTTGCCATAAAATCCCCACAAAGGGCGCATTTCATTATATGATAAAAGCGCCTGGCTACAAACTGATGACCATTCATCTCATGTATTTCACCTTTTCTTTCTCTGACTGCACCTGCTCTTCCGAGTTTGTCCATGGGCCTTCTCTTCACATTTTCGCGGACTGTACACGAATTAGCATATATGCCAATTTATAACAATTGCTTACCAAAATTAATTTCGAGCAATATACGTCCAATGGGTTCTACATCAAACCAGGCTGATATGTTATTATCCAAGCTCTTTTTGTCATTGTTGTGTTTCTCCTGAATAACCGATTCACTATCATGCCTTTGCGCCACTTGAGCCGGCACCCAATTAGGGTCTGCTTGTTCTGCCTCCAGTTTCTTTTTACGTAAGCTCTCTGCGATATCAGAGATCTTCAACCAAAGGAGACCAATAGGCAAGGTGCGATCGCCAGACTTATCGTATACCAATAGCTCGACTTCTGTTGCCTTATCGACGTGCATCTCAAACGAATCGGACCATCTGTCATTCTTTGAAGGTCGCGTATGACATTGTATATTACCATCAATCTTGATTGTGATCGAAGTCTGAGGATCTCGAAACAAACGGGTGGGTGCATGAACCAGTTCATGCGCTTCCACAATCTTGAGCTGAAGTTTACCTGTGGTAGGTTTACGAGCACCTGCCAGCAGCCCGTGACGCGTCTCGTCTAGTTCAATTGTCTGATCCAGATAAAGATCCTTATATTTTTTTACTGCATTATTGAGAAGAGCCATCTTGGTATGACACTCTGATTGCTTTTGCTGGAGCTCGTTCTTTCGACGACGGTCTGGTATGGTTTCCAAAAGTTGCTGTAAATTTCGAATACCGTCCAGTACCTTCTTTTCGACATCGACCTTGTATTCCAACTCATGTAGTTTTAAAGATACTTTGGCTCGGTTAATGGGTGTATCGGCTTCCAATAGATCTGTTGTGATGGTAAGTTTTTTTCAGCCCCCCCCCCCCCCCCCCAAAAAAAAAAAAAAAAAAAATACCCAAGTTTGTGTATTTTTTCTCGTATTCATCGTCTTCTGTTGTATTGTCTTGATCAGACTGAATAGGCGAAGAGAGTTGTTGAGATAATAATGTAAATTTCTCAATTATAGGAGCAGAATCTGAAAAATACATGCTGTTCATCGAAAGACGATCTCCTTTCACTTGCAGACGACGCAACTCTTCGGTGAAGTAATCAATATAGCGTTGACAATCTTTGATGTGAGTGTCACAATGAAGTTGAGCATTACGATCTAATAGTATTTTGCGTAATTCAATAGCCTTTTCTCTTAAATGGGTATTTTGTTCAATTTTTAACTGGACTTCTTTAGCTCGCAGCTCAAGATCCTTTTTTTTTTTTTCCAAAAAAAATAAAATAAAAAATAAGTATACTACACCAACTAATTATTTTCTTACCTCCATTGCTTTCCAAAAGAGAAAAGGAGAGGAATAAGAAAAATAGGTGAATAACACACCAAGCAAAAAACGGGTCTTTAATTATTCTAAATGTGGAACATGAAAAATGGAAAATAAAAGGTACTTTTATGAAGTTGACTGCCTCGGCAGTTTTCATGCCAATGCGAAACTAAATATCAGCACAAGACGTATAGTGGGTATCAGTAAGACCCTTGTTAGTCTCCAATAGTATCCTAAAATCCAAGTGTATGTCTGAGTGAATAGGAAGACCTATCAGTAAAGCAGACATCAAGCTAATAAAAGATATGGAAGTACAAAAAAAATAAAAAAAAAATAAAATAAAAAAAAAAAATAAAAATAAAAAGAAAGAAAAAAAAAGAGAAAGCGCTTTCATAACAATTTTTATTTCATGCAACTCAACTTTTTCTCATGAAACATTTGTTTCTAATGAATTACGTTCCGATAAGCGGTCTTTATTTCTTAAGCGCTGAATTAAGCTTAATACCAGGTTTTAAGAACTGTTTAATTGTCAAATAAGACACGTAACGTGTATATTACCTACGCAAAGTTAGTTTCAATAGAGGATGGATGGTGGTGCGACGAGTTATTATCTCTCATGCTGTCCAGACAGATCCAATTAAAGACAGAAGAATAGTACCAAGGCGAAATGCCAATGTTGACCTTTATATGTTTTGTAACTCAAGACACGTACGTTGCTGGTCAATCTGTTGTATCATAGCACTCGATAAACTCATAATTTATATATTTAATCATTCTCAATAGCTTTAGTATATGATTATATCATACCTCTTGAAGGTTATTGGGCATGTCTGTTTAAAGTAATATTTAAATAGCGTTTTCACTACAGTATTAATTGTTACCCTCCAAATCTAATTTTCTTTTTTTTTTTTAAAAAAAAAGACACTATTTTAATTCCAAATTGAAAAGAATAAAGCAGGCTTGGTATTGTTTCAACTTTTCGTATCTGTATTGCAGTGCATGTATCCTCCAAATTTTTGAAAAAGTGTGGCATAAATCATGCTTTTTTTTTTATTATTATTTCTTTACGTGTTTATGCATAAATAATTTACAAAGACTAATCCATTCCAAAGAAAGTCCAACTCTGAATATGTTACCATGAATAAAAGGAAAAAGGAATCGTTTTCCCCTAACGGATGCTGCGGTTGTAGATTATGGCAGTAGCCAAAAAAAAGTAGTCACGAGAGGCTGCGCCTTTTGAGTTTATAAGCAATTTTTTTCTTTTTCAGAAAAAAAATTTCTTTTAACTCTAATCGACTACAGAAAATGGCTGTTCGTAAGTTTACTCAATTGTTGGCAATAAAGTACAGTATTAATCTTGAAATACAACAGGTGCACAATTTGAAAACAGTAACGAGATTGGTGTCTTTTCTCGTTTGACCAACAGCTATTGTTTGGTTGCCTTAGGTGGCTCCGAAAATTTTTACAGGTAAGAGAGAGAGAGAGAAAGAGGGCGAAATGGAGGAAGAGAAGGGCAAGAAGACTAAAAGAAATATAGTGTTTTTGAAGGAGAATTAGGTGATGTCGTCCCTGTAGTTCACACTTCTATTGCCGGTACACGTATTGTCGGTCGATTGACGGCTGGTAACAAGAACGGTTTGCTCGTTCCCGGTACAACAACTGATCAAGAACTTCAACACTTGCGTAACAGTCTTCCTGAACAAGTTGCTGTTCAACGTGTCGAAGAACGTTTATCTGCATTGGGTAACGTAATTGCCTGTAACGATTATGTCGCTTTGGTTCACCCTGATATCGACCGCGAGACAGAAGAAATCATTGCTGATACACTCCAAGTCGAAGTTTTCCGTCAAACAGTAGCCGATAACGTTTTGGTTGGATCTTACTGTGCTATCAGTAACCAAGGTGGTATTGTTCACCCCCGTACTTCTATCCAAGATCAAGATGAATTGTCAGCTCTTTTGCAAATTCCTCTCGTCGCTGGTACTGTTAACCGTGGTTCTGATGTGATTGGTGCCGGATGTGTTGTAAACGATTGGGCTGCCTTTGCTGGTATGGATACAACCTCCACTGAATTAAGTGTAATGGAAAGTATCTTCAAGTTACAAGATGCTCAACCCACCGCAATTGTCAACGAGTTGAGAGATACATTGGTTGATACTTACTCATAGATTATATATTTTGCATTTTTTATCTTCCTTTTTTTCACTTTCACCCTTTCACACAATAACCCTTTTGTAAAGCTACATAAACGTTTTAAATATTGTAATATATGTTGGGACATTTTTTTATTTGTTTTTACTTGTTTTCTGATAAAAATTCAAAGATAAATCTTCACAGGCATCCGGTTAAAGACTTAAATAAACGCATATTTCCCCACTTGATTTAATCATCGATTCCTCCCTCTTTCAAAAAGAATTTTAAAACATACAAAAAATAATTTCAATGTAAAGATAACAAAAAAAAATAGCGATTTTATTTTCAAAAAAGAAAAAAAAAAATTTAAAAAATCCATAAGCTTACCTACAAACGAAAAGTTAATAAAGAAAACAAATATTTATTGATTTTTTCTTTTCTTTCAGAATGTTGTGAGTAGTACTCGTTTTCATCAAGGTTTTTATGAAGACCGTCGTGATATATTATCATCATTCAAGAAAAAGAAAAAATCATTTTTTTAAAGCTTTACCTTTGATAGATCATTTTCTCTTAAAGCAGTTTCAAGTTCGAAAGGTGCAGAGCACTAGAATAACGATTAGTTCTCTTGCAAAAAAAAAAAAAATTAAGATATAAAAATGATTGAATCAGACGATAAAAGTTTTATCTTCAAAAAAAATCAGACATATGCTTGTCTTATACTTTTTAAAATCATCAAGGAGTACAATCATTTTATTATTTTATAATTACCTTTTTAAAAAACAGGGTGTACAGGGTATACAGAGAAATGTATTCAATGCATTCACTAAGCAAATTCTCTAAATTCCTAAAAATAACATTAATAACACATTCATTTGAATTTTGGTTTTTTTTTTCTGTCAAGTTTCAGCAAAGCATGAATGGTATTAAAAAGTTTTTGTCAACATTGAATGACTCGTCAGACTCGTCATCTAAATGGCTCATCATAACATGACAGAAGAAAAAAAAAAAGGAGGAAATAACTTACCAATAAAGAAAAAGCATAACGGAAGTAGGAGGGGACAAGGATAATAAAAACTGTCTATAGATTGAGTTAATAAATGATGCAAAAGAATTGTATTTTATAAGAGCGTTTATCAGTAAAACAGCCAATTTATATCTTCAGTAGAATCAGACGGTAATTCCAACTTTAAAAAAGTCGAATCATCACGTTAAACGCTCTTATATATAATGTACACTTACAAGTTATATCATCCAGCCCACAAGTGGAAGAAAAAAAATTTTCAAGTTGTCAAAAAACAAAAAAAACTACAAAAGATAAGTATAAAGCGAAATTGAATTACAGAAAGGTAGAGATGTAATAAGCGCATCAGTAAATAAGATTTGACATCAATATTCAGAAACTCTAGTTTGTTTGACATGAGCATCCTTTGCGAAACATCCTCGACCCTTCTTTTTGACAAATTACTAACCTTTTATTATTCATTTTTCCTTAAAAGAAAGTTAAAGAAAACAACTTACGCCTCGGAATTGTCTTTTTTTATATTTTTGAGAAAAAAATTTTTCGAGAAATTTAGACTGTCACATCTCTAACCAATCATAACATTTTATCTCTATCACAAAATGGGACTTTTACAAGTCCGTCATGTCTATCAGCAAGGGAAGCTGTGCAAGGCGAAAACTTGAAAAGAACACCATAATGTGTAGACCTATCTCTTTTTATATCAGCCATATATGTTGTCTGAATACTTTAACTCATTCTTTCCAAGCTCCTTGTCTTTTTTTTTTTTTTTTTTGGGAAAAAAAAAAAAAAAAAAAAAAACTCGTATTCAGAACGAGGTAGCGTACGTTAATGAAGTTATAAATATTTATTCCATACGGATGCTGAGAATAATAATCCTATCCTCAGGCTGCTTTTTTTTTTTTTTTTTTTTTTTTTTTTCGCGTAAACATAACAATGAGAGCAATAGTGGCTTGTTACAACTCAAAATTCATTTTATTCGCTTTCCAGCTGAGCCGAAATAAATACAATTGAAACTTCTTTCTTTTTGAATCTATCACTAAAAATGGAAGAAAGAGAAATTGATTACTATGCATTACTCGAAATTGAAATAACATCAACATCAAAAGAAATCGAAAGAGCATACAGAAAGAAGGCACTTAAAGTACATCCTGATAAAAACCCAAGTCCTGATGCTGGTAAAATTAAAAAAAAAAAAAAAAAAAAAAGTTTGAGTTTATGCATCACTTAACATTCCGTTTTCTTTTTAGCTGCACTCTTTCATACTTTAACACAAGCTTATGAAGCATTAACTGATGTTAGCAAAAGAAACGACTATGACCAAAAGCATAGAGCACGACAAGAGAGAATGAAAAAGAAGAATGAGATGGACTCTAAACGAAGAAAGGCGCAAGATGATCTAGAAAGAAGAGAAAACGAAGCAAAAAAGGCAAAGATGAATCAAAACCAAGCAAAAGCAGAATATGAAGCAGAGCTTGCTCGTTTACGTGAAGAAGGTGCAAAAAGAAGACAAGAGGATTGGAATGCTGAAAGCAAACAAAAACAGGATGGTAATTACATGGAGCATCAAAAAGGTAGAAGAAAACTAAACACATACGTATGTGATAGAACTACCTGAGGCCACAGAACTTGATTGTGCTCTCAAATTTAAATGGAAACGCAAAAAATACAACTTTTCTGAAAGAGATCTCGAAAATATGTTGGAACCTCTTGCAAAAGTGGATACAGTAGCATTATCTCAGAAAAAGAAAGGAAGTGCGCTTGTTGTATTTAAAACAGTTGTCGATGCGGTAAGCTTTGATAATGCAAAGTACATTTTTTTTTTTAATCTGTTTGTATGTAGCATGGTATCATAATGAAAAAAGATGTTCATCCAACACTATACCAGTTTGAGAGTATTGATTGGGCGACAGGAAAAGTACCAGCTTTAGTTGAAAGAATGCATAGAGCTGAGGAACTTAAAAAGCAAGCTAAAGCCGCTTATTTCAATACAAACGATCGACATACATCAGCATCGGGCAAACCATTGTTTGCAACAAATTCAACACATTCGTTTTTCAAGTCAAATAATATACCCTCAGGCAAGGTACATGTCAAAACAAACCTGTAATTTTATAGTGTTTGTAAACTTTACTTTATAGGCATCGTCAAGTATCTTTGATTACGATTATGAATCCATTACTTTAATGAAAATGCGTCAAGCCGAACGAGACCGCGTTATACTTTTACAGTCTTATGAACAAGCACAGAAATCTACACCAGAAGTAATATACACAGATTAGCCCATTTTACGCAGTTCTTTGATCTACACTATAAGAGACAGTTCAACTGATGAATTGCAACATGTTTTTTTTTTTTTTTTTTTTTTGGCCTGCAAAATTTCACTCGGCTTTTCTGTAAGTTTGGAAATTTATGATTGATATATATTGAAATAAATGTTTTTGAAACGGTTTCCTCGTATTGCTTTATTGGTAGGTTTACCTTTATTTTAAATATTTCTAAACAAAATCTGCTCTATTTGACAATGTAGAACCGAGACGTTATCTGCCATAGACAACAGTGTTCGGGTTTGTTGGTTGATTAACCTTTTGAATCTTTAGTACTTCTCTATTCGTGATTCAATGGTTGTTGTAGTCAGTGTATACATACTGATTGATCATCAAATCCGTCAACAGTAGTTTTCAAGAACTGCTGGAAGTCTCCCATGCTACTCATATAATTTTCTGGCCTCAAGAGATAATTCGCTTCTGTAAAGTGTCTTTCTTCCTGTCTGATTTGAGTTTTTAGCCATTTTTGAGAAACCTCCAAATTCTGCATTAGATGTGATATGAGATCTTGAAAAAAAAAACATGAGTTGAACGCGTTTTTTTTTTTTTTTTTTTTTGATAATAACATGCAATAATTTGATCCATGTTTCACAGCTATGTATTTACTCTAACCAATACACAAATGAATTGTTCCCAATTAGGGCAGTAGAATGAATACTTATGGCTGTTAATTGAAATGATTGTATTGTCTAAAATTGATGATTGTGCCTGTGTCAACAGTACAATCATTTTACAAGAAGTCAACAAGTATATAAAGAATTGATTTTTTTTTTGTTCAATAAACAGTAACTTTTACGAGCCCTGTTATTTTGACTTTTTTCTTTCCATTGTCTTTAAAATTAACCATTCCCCTTTTAATATGGGTTCTAAAATATTCTCTGGCAAAATTCCACCCACCTAAAATCAATTTCAGGTTTCTTTGTTTCTTCTCTACTTTTAAATGGCTTTGGTGTGATGATAATGTTTTTTTTTTTTAAAAAAAAAAGGATTGTTTACAATACTGAATACGACTAAATATCCCAATAGAATGGGCCTAATCTGAAAGGTGGTAGAAGTGTAATTCCTGAAGTCTCATGGATTATGTGAGCTATTGTAATGAACCAGCATTTTTGGGATACGTATCGAAAAAAAAAAAAAAAAAACGAAAGATTGTAGTAAAATATTCAGGCTTATAGTATTTTAGGGTCTGATGCTTCATAGTGTTGGTCAAAATCAACCTAATCTTGCGCCGTAGTGAGGATATATTACCTGTTTTTTTCAATGACACTCTTATTAAACTCAAGTTTTACAGAGCAGAATGCCATTCACAAACTATCAAGACATTGAAATTGAATGTCTTAGTAGATGTAGATGAAAAGGATATTCGTTTGTACTTCATATTTACGAAATCAACTGTGATTCAAAATCTGTTTTCTGTAAGGATAAGCCCACTATTAAAGTATCGAACAAAGACAAAAATAAAGTCGTCTATTTAAGAGAAAGCGCATTAGCCCCCCCCCTTTTTTTTGTATAAAGACAATCATAAGCTAAATTGTAGTAAAGTACTCAGACTTGACGCTTATAATAAGCCAGGTACTGCAGCTAAGATTGTAGGATTATATTCAAAACCGTAGTAAAATCTTATAATTAAAATTACTCGTGTCAAATTGCTCATGACGCATTGCTCATTTCAGACCTGCGTTTGAAAACAGCGGACAAAGTCATTTTTTGGCAGGTTATTGGTGAAACACACCTTATTTTATAAATATGTAAAAAAAAAAAAAAATTACAATCAATTACCCTTATTATGAAGCAGTAATACGTTTTTTGCTACTGACAATAGGCTGTAGTGTTTCAAACTCTTCTGGATCAGATGTAGTCGAAAGCTTGAGTAGACACGGAAGACAACACCCGGAGCAACACAAGGAAAAAGACTATGAAAAAAAAAATTTAGATATAAATATAAATAACCAAATTAAAGGGATACTTACAAATACAATGAACAAAGGAACAAAAACATTTGACATGCGAACAAATACATAGCCATCCAGACGATTCGCAATGAGACCAATAAGAGCATAAGCCAGTATACCCATGATGACAAACAGGATCATTCCAAAAATAACTGTGATTTTTCCTTGGTGAGCCATTTCAGGTTGAGGTAACACCGAATAAGTGTAATAACGATACACCAATTCGACAGCAAGTTTTAAACCCACGAGATAAAGCGGGATAAATACAATTGCCCATGAGCACTGAATGATATGGTCGATACGTAAGGCAATTAACAGAAAAGTGCAGAAGCGTAAGGCGATAAACCAGTATTGCTCAAAAATGTAATAGGGCCAGTGTCGTTTTTCAAAAGATGAAATGACTGAGAAGGTAATGAGGCTGATACCGAGACATCGGACGCCTTCAAGGATAAAATAAGGCACAAACACTTTACATACAGTCCAGTCTATTTGATTGTCCAATCGAAGCACGATAAATATTTGAAATAAGAGGAGAAGTAAATAATATAATATCCAAGTTATCTGCGCCATTCTCTTCTTTGACTTGCTCTCAATCAGTTTCTTTTCTTCATCATCTAATTTTTCATCTTCTTGTTTGTTATTAGAGATGATGAGACGAACCAGGCGATATAATGTGATGATATTCATGATCCACGCAGGTATCCAAACCACTCTCCAAGGCCACTCCACAATCCGATCAATTCGAATTGTAAGGAAGGCGATAAAAATGATCGAGAGTATAAGCATCATACTGATAAATAATAATGCCGTAAATAACATTGCTTCGAATTCTGGATCAAAAAGTGGGCTCATAACAGACCCCATCATTTGTAAGCCGAGTTCGCCGTATTTGTCGTATATTTTACGCTTTTCATCATCGCTCAGGATTTCGTAAGCATAGCTTATTTCTTTAAACTACTTTGATTAGCATTCAATCATTCCATCATTCCATCTCTCTTTTTTCTCTCACTTTGTCTGTACTATTCGGGTTCTTGTCTGGATGATATTTTAATGCTAGTTTTCGATAAGCCTATACTCTATAAGAAATACTTCATTGTATCCTTTTTTTTTCTTCTTACCTTTTTAATTTCTATAGGTGTGGCTGTTTTGGGCAAGCCGAGTACTTTATACAGGTTACTATTATTACTGCGACCTTCCATAAAAGAAAACAAAAAATACGAAAAAAAAAAAGCTTTGTTAAATTTTATAAATTTTTTGACATATTAATTCTCCGCATTATCTGTCCTCTCTGTTTGTAACTGTACTCCATTGGTAGAAGCATTCAGTAACAATGGAAATGGTGATATGAAAAGTATACGTATTTAAAGAATTTTTTTTAGTATAATTATCACAAGCAACAATATTTGTATTGAGACACACATGAAACCTTGCAGTAAATTGAGCCTTTTTAATCGTATAATATCATTTATTAATTGGACTGATAATGAATATGTGGTGGATAATTTTTTTTAGTCAATGTTAAGCCTCTTTGATCGAGTAATTTGCTTTCGACGATTACATTGAGTCACTAGAGTCATACTGGAATGGAAAGTATTGCATTCGACAGCGGTTTCACAGTTCTCCCTGTTGGTGTAATACGCGAGCTTTTAGTAGATGCTACAAACAAAAAAATATCATCTCTCCTTTATGTTTTAATAAATGGAAATGTGGATATACCTTGGTTTAATCAACTTACTAATGTTTGGCATTTTTGCGTTTCGGATTAATTTAAATGATAACCTGTCCAATCACCCATGTTTTTCTATTTATGAAATTAAGACACAACCAAGCACTTTTGCTTGAAAAAAATATGATAGCTTGTACTTATTATTACACTATTCATTTACCAGTTCAAAACCTCATCGGAAGAGCTTGTTTTCTTTTTCTTTTTCTTTTTGTTAAGCCTGCTTAAATTGTCTTGAATAACTCTTCGTTGTCTTCCTCGTCGTTTTAATATGATTCTTCAACATCTTGTTCATTTCGTGTCTTTTCGTCCCTCCACACCCACAAGTTTTATATCTTTTTATCAAGAATGCAAAGAGTATTTGATGGTTGAAATCGAACAAAGAGAAAGGGGCTTGATTTGATGAACGAAACAACAAGCTTGTAATCACTCATACTGTTATTTATGATTGTACATAACAATTATGATTTCCAAATCAGCATAACTCACAAGCCATGAATTTCCCCTCAAAATGTTAATCAAGTGCTCGATCTAGACCTTTTGTGCCAATTTAAGATGTCAATTACGGCCGTGGTGTTTATATTCTCCTCAATGCACAAAGGATCACTAAAAGATGTGATAATTGGTAAAATCAATAAAGGAGAGGCTCTTTATACAGTGCCCAGTTTATTTATGTATAGGGAAAAATGTATCCCGTAAATGATAATCTCTTACGATAATTAGCTGTGCATCCTTGCTGCGGAATCACATATCGTGCCCTTTAAGGCTACTGCTGCGGTTGCACCAAAAAAAAAAAAAAAGGAAAGTACATGCCGCAGTTCTTAACAAATTTAGTATAAAAAGGAGGTAACAAGCGTTTGTTTTATTTTGCTTACCAACTATTATTTATACCACAACAACAATGCCTGATTTACAAGATTTCCCTATTTGCTTTGCTGAAACTAACAATAATCAAGAATCCAATGAATTTTATGTTGAATGGCTAGACAACAATGAAGAATTCCCTAGTTTAACTAATACCGATTGGGAGATGCTCAAAAGAAAAGAATTGGATGATATTCATTTGGTTTCTTTAGAAGAAGATTGGTCAACCTTGGATAACAAACCTTATGCAAAAATTGCTGAAGATGCATCATGTCTGCAACCCCTCAAACGCACCATTCAGCCTCTTTGGACCAACACAATCAATGAAAAAAAGAGTACGAAGATTGAGGAAGAACAAGAAGACGAAGAAGGATGTTTGGGTGAAGATCTGATGTTGTCACAAAAGGAAAGAAGCAGAAAATCCGCTCGACGCTCAAGAAAACAACATCTTCATGGTCTAAAAATGATGGATATTCAATTTAACGGATTTTTACGTTTGGTGACATATAATGGTAAAACCGAAGCCTCATGGCATGCTAGACCTATAGAAAAAGATAGCAATAGCCTCTTGGAGGAATTCGGAATTCAAACCAAGTCACAAGCACTTCACTATTCATCAAGATTCCTTAACAACTATAAAAAATATACTTTTGGTTCTTTTGTAGAAACTTTTGATAGAAGTAAGAATTTAACTGATAATGGTGATTATTCTGTTCAAGCACCAATCATAAAGAGAATTACAAAATAATAATAAAAAAAACTTGTCCCACACAACCCAAAAAAAAAATATTTTTTTTCTTTTTTTTTTTCTCTTTTTTCTCTTTTTAATTAATTTAATGGACCATTTCGAAGGAGGAGGAGCTTCACAAGACGACTTTACTTTTCTAGAGTATTCTGCTGACACACAGTCTTCTCAGTATGAATATAATGATTTCACCCAGACACCCAAAGAAGTTGTGGACATGTCCTCACTTTCGATCCAAGACGACAATGATGAAGGAAAGAATGCAGTCGTGAACGGAACGACTTCGTTTGTCAATGATTTTCAGTTTGAAGACACTGACGATTTTAATGAACTAACAGAAGATAAGGATTTACCAGGTCATGCCTGTAAATACTGCGGTATTCATTCCCCCGCCTCCGTGGTGAAATGCGTCACTTGCGATCGTTGGTTTTGTAACTCGCGTGGTAACACTTCTGGGTCTCATATCATCAATCATTTGGTGAGAGCCAAGCATAAGGAAGTCTCACTTCATCCGGAATCACCTTTGGGTGATACCATCTTGGAATGTTATAATTGTGGTTGTCGAAACGTCTTTCTTTTGGGTTTCATTCCGGCTAAAAGTGATACAGTGGTTGTTTTGATTTGCAGGTAAAAAAAAAAAAAAAGAAAAGAAAAAAAAATATTCAATGCCTTGTTTTTAGACAACCATGTGCAGCTGTTCCTTCTTCAAAAGATTTAAACTGGGATACAACGCAATGGATGCCCTTGATTGATGACCGGTGTTTCTTGACTTGGTTAGTCAAGATCCCTTCTGATCAAGAACAACTTCGTGCTCGTCAGATTACATCTCAACAGATTAATAAATTGGAAGAATTATGGAAAGAGAATGGAGAGGCAACTTTAGAAGATTTGGAAAAACCAGGTGTTGATGACGAACCTCATCCTGTTTTATTAAGGTAAAAAAAAAAAAAAAAAAAAAAAAAAGTCGAGAACAACAAGGGAAACTCAAGTTTATTAGATATGAAGATGCTTATCAATATCAAAATATTTTCGGTCCTTTGGTCATGATGGAAGCTGATTATGATAAAAAGTTGAAAGAATCACAGGTAAAAGAAAAAGGCGTTTAAAAGACTAGAATTAATCATTATTTATAGACTTGTGATGATATTGTTGTTCGATGGGATGTAGGTCTTAACCAAAAGAACATTGCTTGGTTTTATTTCCCCAAACTTGAATTGGGAGAAATCAAATTAGCAGTGGGGGATGAACTTCGATTGAGATATCGTGGTGAATTACACGAAGCTTGGGAAGCTACGGGGCATGTGATCAAGATTCCCAATAATATTAGTGATGAAGTCGCTTTGGAAATCTCTCGTGGAGGAAGACCCCCGGTTGAATGTACACATAACTTTTCAGTGGATTTCGTTTGGAAGTCGACTAGTTTTGATCGTATGCAATCTGCTATGAAAACCTTTGCTGTGGATGAAACAAGTGTGAGTGGTTATATTTATCATCGTCTTTTGGGACATGATGTTGAGCCTCAATTATTGAAGACTCAGATGCCAAAGAGGTAAATTACATAAAGTCAATGATGTGTAGTAATAATATGATTAGATTTTCTGCACCCAATCTTCCTGAACTCAATCACTCACAAGTTTACGCTGTCAAGTCAGTTTTGCAAAAACCACTGAGTTTGATCCAAGGTCCTCCTGGTACGGGTAAGACAGTAACCTCTGCTTCTATTGTGTATCACCTAGCCAAGATGAACCCGGGACAAGTCTTGGTGTGTGCACCTTCCAACGTGGCTGTAGACCAATTGGCCGAAAAGATTCATCATACAGGTTTAAGAGTGGTTCGAGTGACAGCCAAATCGAGAGAAGAGTTGGATTCGCCTGTCTCTTTTTTGACACTTCACGAACAAGTTCAGAACAATGACACGAATGTCGAGTTACAAAAGCTGATCCATCTCAAACGTGACCAAGGCGAACTGAGTGCTTCGGATGAAAGAAAGTACAATGCACTCAAGCGATCTTGCGAAAGAGAAATCTTGGCCAACGCCGATGTGATTTGTTGTACGAGTGTAGGTGCAGGTGACTCGCGTATCTCGAACCTTCGATTCCGTACGGTGCTAATTGATGAAGCCACGCAAGCATCCGAACCTGAATGTATGATTCCACTTGTGTTGGGTTGTAAGCAAACCGTGTTAGTGGGAGATCATCAACAGTTGGGACCCATCATTATGAATAAGAAGGCTGCTCGAGCCGGTCTCTGTCAATCGTTATTTGAACGTTTGGTTATTCTTGGTATCCGACCTATTCGTCTTCAAGTCCAATATCGTATGCATCCCTGTTTGTCCGAGTTCCCGAGTAATATGTTTTATGAGGGTACACTCCAAAATGGTATTACCACCCAAGAGCGTATCAGAAAGGATGTTGATTTCCCTTGGCCAGTTCCTGAGACACCCATGATGTTTTACGCCAACTTGGGTAACGAGGAAATTTCTACTTCTGGTACTTCTTATCTAAACCGAACCGAAGCCTCAAACTGTGAAAAGATTGTGACGAGGTTTATGAAGTCTGGTGTGATGCCCTCTCAGATTGGTGTAGTGACACCTTATGAAGGTCAACGTTCTTACATTGTTCAATACATGCAATTCAATGGTTCTTTGAGAAAAGACCTTTACAAGGAAATCGAAGTGGCTAGTGTGGATGCCTTCCAAGGAAGAGAAAAGGATTATATTATTCTCAGTTGTGTCAGATCCAATGAACATCAAGGTATCGGTTTCTTGAGCGATCCTAGACGTCTCAACGTAGCCTTGACTCGAGCTAAATATGGTGTCGTACTTCTTGGTAACCCCAAGATTTTGAGTAGAGTAAGTATAGATTGATTAGGGCGATAACTCATACTTTCTTAGCATCCATTGTGGCATCACTTGCTTGTTCATTATAAGGAAAAGGGATGCTTGGTAGACGGGGCTTTGAATAATCTTCGTGTTTCCATGATCCAATTTAACCGACCTAGAAAGACTTATCGTAAGGATGACAAGTTCCGTCAAGGGCTTGCCCATCAAGTAGATGCTAGAGAAGCCTTTGCTAAGCCCCCCATGCCTAATGATAGTAAGTACTCAATTAGCTAGGCTTTGCTAATATAAATGAATAGATCGTCGTAGTGGTAAAGGATATGATCAGGATTTTATTCAAACGCACGATCCTGTTGGTTACATTCCATCAGAATTAGGCTCACTTCCAAACTCACAATTCAGCATTCCTTTTATTCCTTCTGCCAGTGGGCCCTTTACTCAAGATTTATCACAATCGAGTGTATTTAACCGCAAGAAGCAAACAGGAGACGATCCATTGGAAAACAACCATCGATACATTCCAGGCTCATCTACTTTTGTCAACCATTCGATGGGCTGGCAACACATGGGCGATTCACAAAACATGTATAGCAGTCAAACATCTATTGGTCTGGCTCTCTCTCAAAGTGATCGTTTACGCATGGATATGTATCAATAATCTAATTGTGTGTAATTTCCAAGGGTGAATTGGAAAGTTAAGATGAAAAGCAGAAAGAGTTAGAGAGATAAAGAGGAAGAAAGAGGGAGAGAGAGAGAAAGGAGAAACCTTCAATGGGATTGTTTTCCTCTTCCACCCTTTTTTTTTTTTCAACCACACACATATATATATATACTTTCTCTCATCTACAAACATTACACACATTAAACACTTTCTGTTTTGTTACTTTGAAAAAAAAAAAAAAATTATGGAGAGGCATTTTTTATCCGTGTTGATAGATTATTAAAAGCATTTCTAATATTAGAACCTACGACTTCTTCACCAAAATTACGAACATTTGATTTGATTTTACTAAAATCATCAGAAAAGTCAGACCTTTGTCTTGGCCTATTGAATTGAGCCACCAGAGAATCCCAAGGAGTATCCCTTTCAAACTGTCACGTTTTTTCTGATGTTTTTTTTTTTAAGTGAATTTACCTTGTACTGCTGTTATCATCATCATCATCATCATCATCACTGACATCGGCCACGATATTCTTTTTGATGGTTGCAAATCTTTCTGTAAAATCATCTTTAAAAGAGGCCGGAGCCTTGACTGTGCCTTTGGTGGGAAAATCTTTACCGATAATGGGTAATTTGGGAGACTGAAAGTCTACTAGTTCAGTGGGAGAATCTACAAAGACGGAGCCTGGAATGATGTGTTTAGTGAGTAAGAGAGGTTGAGGTAATGAGGGTCGAGGTTCTATGAAAGGCTGAGGTTCTATGAAAGGCTGAGGTTCTATAACTGGCTGAGGTTCTATAACTGGCTGGGTTGGTGCTATTTGATCAAGCATGGCAGTTATTCTATGCTCTGAAAGAAATTCTGCGTCTGCTTCTATTGGATAAAGTGGACTATATTCCGTTTGGATCAAATCAGCTGTCCAATCATCATTTGTATTTATTTCATCTGGTAATAATTCAATCTTTTTTGTGGGCCAACATTTACACCAACTATCGGTTTCCTGTTCGTCATCGTCATCAAGATAAATAGAATTATTTGAAAAACAAAACATTTTGTTAAGAAAAGAAGAGAAAAGAAGGAAATTAAATTATTAAAAACATAAAAAAAAAAAAAAAAAACACATGGTTTATGAACGTGGTGTGTGTGACCAGAGTTTAGACAAGGGCTTGAATAAGAACCGAGTGGCGAATGAAGAAGCATAGAGAACGATACTGAAAAAGGAAATGATAGCCACCATGGTCCACATGGCCTCAGCACCTAAATGTTCATAAACATAACCACCTAAAAGAGCACCTAACCCTGCACCTATACCATTGAATGCTGTATTTAATAATCCTTGAGATCTACTCTTGAGTCCCTGAGGAGCAATACTATCTGCTTGTAAAGCACCTGCACTCCATGTCATTGAAAATCCAATGCCTAAAGATTAAATTCAGCATTTCTTTCTTTTTTTTTTTCTTCTTTAAATGAACTTACCGTGTAATAGTTGAGTGGCAATGGCTAACCAGACACCAAAGGACAGACGAAGACAGACGATATAAGTCAAACAACGATAAAGTAAAATGCTCTGTCCGGCGATCAACATGTATTTTGCACCCAACATATGAAGGATCTGTTTTGAGAAATAAAAGCAGATCACTTCAGGGATACTTCCCAAGGGACCCAACAGACCTACCCAGGCAGGTTTGGCGTGTAATTCATTTTCCATGTACAAGTACAGGAATGCTTGAACGACGGCAATAGAAAATCCCATAGTGGCCATATAAGCAAAGAACTTGACTGCTTCTGGATCTTGAAGAAGTACTAGGATAGATTGTTGTTCTTCTGAATCCTTGTCTTCTTCTTCTTCTTCTTCAGGTGTCACAGATCCATATTGTACATCTTTAATGACAGCGTATTGTGGATCGAAATTGGTGAACCAAATAGTGATGACAAAGGCTAGATTACAAAAACTAAAGACGATAAAAAGAGCATAAAGCGAATCAAGAGTTTCAACTAAAAGTCCAGTCAAAAAGACAGAGGAAGCGAAACCGATGGGCACACCGATCTTTTGACGTCCATATAAATCTTTTTGATCTGCTAAGACACGTAGAACGACGGTATCAACTAGGGCGGCTATGACTGGATAACCAAAAAAGGCGTAACCAAAGCAACCGATGGATGTCAGAGCAATCTTGATCCATTCTGTTTGAGAAAGAAAGGGGACAAGACCTATGGAGAGAGTGCACTAATAATGCAGTTGAATGACGCCATTCTTTTTTAAAGAAGAAAAAAGAAATTACCAAGAGAGCAATCAACATATTTCTGATCATAATTTTTTTATAGTCACCCGTTTTGTCTACGAGAGAAGTCCAATAGGGAAAGGCAATAGAAGATACAAAAGGCGCTGTATTTTATGAGTAAATAAAAGATTATGAATGATTCTTGTATTACTAATTGAGAAAATAAAGCCAATCTTATCATTTCCAAGGCCTAATACTTTTCTATAAAATATAGGAAGAAACATTTGCCCTGATCCAATACAACCAATACTGAATGCATTTAATAATTTAAGTCCAAGATAACGTGTGTTTATCATTGAGAAAGAAAAGAAAAGGAAAAAAAAAGAAATATATTTTCTCCCCTTTAAAAAACCACTTTTTTTTTTTTTTTTTTTTTTTTTTTTTTTTTTTTTAAACCTTTTTTTTCCCACCGTTTACCGATTATTCAGTTTTTTAAATGAAGTGGCCATTTGAAAATAAAGTGAATGATAACCACAGAGAGTCGGACCATTTTTTACTTCAAAAACAAGGAAGCAATACATCAAATACCCCTACCCTTGTGAATTCATCCGAACAAGATAAATACAAATATGCGCTGAAGGAACAGGACGAAGAACAACCAATGGATTTGGGTACTCTTCAAGATATTTTCAGCTTCAATTTCATGAAGGGCCGTCCGATATTAAACTTCTTTTTGGCTATCTTATGGAGTATTGGATTTCCAATCTTATTGTACAGTTTGTTAAAACCTCATATTGGCCAAGTCCTCGCCTTGATCGTAGCGTCAGCTCCACCACTAGCCATTGTTCTCATGTAAAAAAAAAAAAAAAAAAAAAAA
>JNDS01004846.1:0-14881 GCA_000697035.1 Rhizopus stolonifer B9770
TTTTTTTTTTTTTTTTTTTTTTGTTAATGCTTACTTTTCATGTTGGCTGAAAAATTATGCAACAACTACAAAAAATTTTAAACCAACGTTATAACATATAGAAACATCAAACCAGTCAAAATCTGTAACAAATAACAATGACAAACCAATCGATTTTTTTCAAACCATAGGATGACCCCATTCTCCTTCTTTCTTTCTTTCAAAGCTCATTATCACAATGTTCTCTCCCGTCAATTCAGTTCAAAGCTTTACGTTTACCTTCCGTGTGGTGGTTATCGGCTATGTGTTTTTAGACGACCTCATGGGCGTAGATCCACCAGTATTTACCCTGTCTGAGCTTTTGGGAAATTGATGCTATGTTTGTATAGTCCCGTCCCGACTCCACAGCCGCGCGTGAGCTCTCTTTCCTTCTCCATCTCCTTAGTAAGATATAAAGAAATACGCCTTACATTTCATTTTACACTAACATTTTTTTTCTTAGTGAATAGTCTCTTCTAGAAAAATTGTACAAAGTAGGTAAAATCCTAAAAAAAATATATAAAACTGACAAAAACAGATTATATACTTACTGCTTTGCTGACAAGATATACAAATAATTCACCAAAAGCGAACTGAACTTGAAAAATAGATTTGGCTTCGTTCAAGACATCTATAACTGACAAATGCAATCATACTATAATTTCACCCATTTGTATAACAATAGTTAATCAAAATATTATAAAAAGGGGGCTGAGGCAGTAAATCATCGTTTACAATCTTTAGATAACAGTCAAAAGAAAACCTCTGCAAATACGATAAATGTGCTGCTGCATTGGGTGGTATTATTGAATTATTGACAAAAAGTATATACAGTGGGGCATTACTATAAACTTGGTCTACTTATCTCAAGAATTTGATCGTTAAATTATGGGACAAAACAACGTTGGAAATAACAGATCTCCCATGCAACTCGGGTTGTCTTGATTACTGGCCATAAAATCCGGTCTTTGGACAACACTTGCTACAGATAAGAAATTGTCACAGCTATTTTATTACTCTCGTTTGTATATTTGAGCTAAGTGAAGGAAGAAGTATTATATGAGGCATATGATTTTTTATGCAAATGTTAGAACCTCTTTACCGAGTCATTTTTAATCTAAGGAAATATCACATATTGGCCACTCATTAAGGAACATGTAAGCCCATTGTTAATGAAAACAATGAAACATCAGAAAGGACTCCCTGCTTTTTTTTTTTTTTTTTTTTTTTTTTTAATTCAGTCAAAATGCTATCACTAATGAAATCATTTGGTCTTTTGTTGCTTTCTCTCTTTAGATCAAATTATAGCGCTTTCCAAATAAGTTTACTCTTCGTCATATAGCTTTTGTTCTAGTTACTGTAGTCTATATTAATCTTTGGGTGCGTTGTCTTTTTTTTTTCACATCTTTTGTTTTCTTCAACAGTTAATAGACATTTTAGCTCGCATTTTTCTGAAGAACTGTTTTCTTTTACTGAATGTTTGATATCTTTTTATTTTTGTGCACGGTTTGTCATTATGTGTCATACATTAATTGCTACAGGATTTTACTCTAAATTTAGATGATGTTATTTTTTTTTCTGGACGAATCGAAACTAACTTCCAGACATTCTTCTTACTTTTTTGAACAAAATAAATATGGAAATCAGACAGAAAAAGGATTAGCTTTTAGATAAATGAGAGTTTACATTTAAACATTTACCTATATATTATAGAAAATCAGCAAGTATGAAAGATGTTATGGTTATGGACATTAAATACACGTTTGTTTTTTTATTTTTATTTTGACAACATTTATTACATGTTCATGTTTATTATTAAAAGTAAAAAAGATTCAGTTTTCAACGAAACAAGCTATAAAGAAGTAGAAGAAGAATTCAAGGGTTAGGAATATAGTATATACATGTATATTATTACACAGGATCTACAAAATATTCAGCGACACAAACAAAATTAAAAAAAAATCATATTGAAGGAATCGAATCGCGCATCCCGACAACCAAGACCTCCAGTGCATATGGATACTCGAGCTACATGAGTTACATACTTCAATATTTGAATACGTTATTTGATTTCTATAACTGTAGGACTGCAAAGCATCGATTTTCCCTTTATCAGGGCAAGCAAAGGGAGCCTGAAATACTTGTCAACATGCTAATTAATGGTGGGTCAAAGTACAACAGAAAAAGACGAAAGCACAACAATAAAAAAAATAAGCGAGGTCGTAAAAAGAAAAAGAAGGCTCCAAATCAGGCTGACAGTACTACTGGGAGCGCTCTTAACACAAATAGACAATCAAAGTAAAGTGTGCTTTTATCCTTGCTAAGGTTAGAAATTCCCCCTTTTTTTTTTTTTTTTTGTAAAACAAATAGATGGTGTCCTCTAAAATATGAAGAAAGTCCCAAGAAAGTACCTTTAATTATTTTCGGCGATGGTATATTTGGCAAGGACGTCGTTAAGCTCAAGAATAACAGGTCTGGTGTGACAGGAGTTTTATGGAGATCACGAAAAAAAAAAAAAAGGGGAAAGGGAGAGAGGGCTTATTGCGCTTACGATAGATGAATACAAAGCTTCAAAAATTTGCAACAAGTGTCGTTCGGAAAGTCTTGAGGCTGCTTCACATACTCGCGGTCAAGGTGTGCTGGAATGTAAAACCTGCTTCATACTTTGGCAGCGAGATGTGAATGCGGCAAAAAGCATGTTGTCAATTGGTGTGGATGTCTGAATGGGGAAGGGAAGACCTGAAGAATTTAAAAGGCAGCATTAAACGAAAATGAAAAATATCGCTGTACTGTACACAGCTGGTTCTTTCGGGGACCATAAAGATAATTACAGGTAAGGATTTCTTTAAATTTATAGCTTTTTCTAAAAACCATCTTTCATATTTGCTGATTTTCTATAATATATATAGGTAAATGTCTAAATGTGAACTCTCATTCATCTAAAAGCTAATCCTTTTTCTGTCTGATTTCCATATTTATTTTGTTCAAAAAAGTAAGAAGAATGTCTGGAAGTTA
Source organism: Rhizopus stolonifer B9770 (assembly GCA_000697035.1). Classification (NCBI taxonomy): domain Eukaryota; kingdom Fungi; phylum Mucoromycota; class Mucoromycetes; order Mucorales; family Rhizopodaceae; genus Rhizopus; species Rhizopus stolonifer. Next base: position 3,034 of record JNDS01004846.1, read on the forward strand.
ATTTCGATTAGTCTAGAAAAAAAAATAACATCATCTAAATTTAGGGTAAAATCCTGTATTTGAATAAATTATTAAATTCATTTCCATGCAATATTGAAGCCCAGATAATTGTTTGGACTCGACTTGTGGCTTGTCATTATCATACAACTTTTTTTTGCATTTTTTTTTTTTCTTTTCTGTCAACAACATGAGTAACAAAAAGCCTGAACTTCTTCCAATTAATCTCAAGATTGAATCAAGCCAACCCATCTCCATTTCAGAATCTACCAGTCTTTTGGATAATTTTTTACATAACGGTGTAGCTATACATGCTGCCAACAATACAGTTGCTGCTCAACTTCACCAATTACACCAAGGATTAAAGGAAATCAAGAAAAAGCAACATGAAGAATTTTAAAAAAAAGTCAAGATATCAAACCACCCACCACCTCCCCCTTTTTTTTTGTGTACAGAATTTAAACATCATATAATATCAGCTATCGCACCTCCCCCAGTGTAAAAGAAAAAAAAAACATTTAAATAAAAAACCTAGTTTTATTTCTATAAACGTAATAGAGTTTGAAGTATAGTTGTAAAGACAACTTTTCTTCCTAAAGGGAATACAGTAATAGACCTATGCGCGAAAAAATCCCTTACATCCTATGAGTGAGTACTCTTGCCCTGTATTGGAGGGGGGATGGAAAAAGGAGAGGATTGATACTCCTGAGACTATTTAAAATTGAATAATTTATTTTTTTTAACTTCCGTGTGTGTGTGTTTTTTTTTCCTTCTTGTAAAACATAATCATGGCAGAAGACGCAAACAATGCTCAAGAATGTAAAGAAAAGAAAAATATATAAAAAAAAAGACATGAACTTATTTCTCAAAAAAAAAAAGCTGGAGGTTTTATCAAATTAGGCCGCCCTACAACAGGAGCAGATATTGGAGAATTACAACAAAAAATCAGCCAAGCTGAACAAGAGCTCGCTCAACTTCGGTCTGAACTTGACCAGACCAAAAGCCATGCCAAACAAGCCGAGGTGTCAGCGCAAGAAAGCGGCAAGACGAATCGTAAGCTAAAGACCGAAATTCAGACCCTGACAGATATGAGCAATCGCAAGGACCGACAAGCAGAAAACTCAAAGGCAACCGCCTTCTTTTTTGAGGGACAAGTGAAAAAATACATGGACGAGATCGAGACCGCTCGACAGGGCATGGGTCACTTGAAAGAATTAGATGACCAACTGAACCAAGCAAAGTCAGAACAGGCTGAACTTGAAAAAACTTCCAAAGAAGAAGTCGTGCGCGTTAAATCTGTCATCAAATCAATGCAAGACGCTCACAAGGCTGACAAGGAGGCCATCAAGCAAGAAATCGAAAAGGCATATGCTGACTTGGAAAAAACTTCGGCTCAGACAACACATTTACAAAAAGAAATTCAACAAAAGATGGAGAGTGAGTTGCAGTCGGGCACTGATATCCAAGCATTAGAGAAGGAACACAAATTCCTTGAACAAAAGCAGGCTGAGGCGATTAAACAGGTGTATGATGAAGTAGAACAATTAAGAAAAAGGTTGGAACAGTCAGAGGCATATACTGTCTCACATGAAGAACGTATGTTGGTGGCTAAAGAAGAAATGGACAGAATTATGCGTAGACTTCGTGCTATTGATCAAATAGCTAATGCAAATGATGCCTAAAAAAAAAGTGCATGCTTATCATTCCCTCACCCCTTAATAAACCCAATCGGATATAACTTTTTAAAAGTTTCTGTCTTAATCAGTCATTACTTCATTATTTCTAGAGCCATTAATAAAGCAATATCCGTCGTTTTGCATGTATTTATAGAATAAATGCAAAAAGTGGAACTCCACAATAAGAAAAATACATAGAACGTAGATATAAAAGTGATGATAGAATGCATAAAAATGGCGCTTCTTCTTTAGTCCTTTCGGTTAAAAGTATTTCGTGTTTGTTAGGATCGTGTTAGGGTAAGGGGACTAGAGATTTGTTACTATTGAAATTTCAACATTTTAAAGAGAGCAATGATAAATATGATAACGACCAATGTATTCGTGTATTTGGTTAAGGCAACAAAGAAAGATCGAGGAACAAACAAGTGTAGTAAGGGAAGCGGTAGTAGCTGGCCAAAATTTTCTTGATATTTTAAAGTATCTAATCAAATCAGGCGGTTGATTACAGACAACGCAGATAGCACAAATCTCATCAGGATTCATTGATGGAGAGATATGATGAAGTCTGTTAATTGCGTGAAATTTTACGATGTATAGAGCTTATCAATAGCGTTAGGCACGTCAATCCATTATTTTTTCCAACATTGTTCTTTAGGCGGTGTCAAAATATTAAAAAAAAAAAAAAAGCGCATTTGAGTCACATTTTTCGTTTTTCACTCCAAAACACACACGTACACGCACATAATGGACAGCTTCGTAGCAAATAGTCATGCCATCGCTTATAAACAACGCTCTTTACACAACACAGTTTTCACACAATTAGAATCGTTTTATGAATTACTGAAATCAACCAAAGAAACACTATCTGACGGTAAGAGAGAGAGAAAAAAAAAAGAATTGTTTTGAAAGCTGAAATGAGTTAGAAAACGCAACTTCCAAGATGGAAACATTAAGGGATCAGGCTAAAAAACTAAGCTTTCATAAACCTCAAAAAGAATATCAAAACTCTTTATCTAAGATGGGTAAAGAAATTGAAAAGGTAAAATGCATTTTTTTTGATTCCATAAATTCCAACAAAGTATAGAAATTCAAACAAGATGCCTCTGTTGTTTATCAACCAGAAGCCTTTTTAAACAAACAAAGTGTAATACAAAACACATTGGCTGTTCATTTTATTCGACAGGGACAATTTAAATTATGCGAAGATTTTTTAAATGAAGCAGGAATACCTATTGACAGTGAACTCCGCGATACTGTAGAGAAATTGAAGAATGATATTGAACAGATGCATACAATGCTGAATCAAATAGAAAATGAAAAGGACTTAACATTGGCCATAGAGTAAAGTCATATGAACGCGTCTTTTTATACTTATCAGTTTAGGTGGGCACAGGCAAACCGTGAAGGTCTGACACAGATGCAAAGCAGTTTAGAATTCAGCTTACATAAAATGAAGTTCATTCAAATACTCCTGTTTAACACTCCGTTACAAGCGATTAAATATGGAATGGAGCATTTTGGTGCCTTTTATGAAAAACGATACAATGGTATTATTTTGCATGGATTTTTTTGTTTATTGATAATCTTAACTCGGATACATAGAAATCAAAAGATTAATGACTGCACCTTTATACGCTGACTCGTTGCTCGATTCTTCTTACAGCGATCTTTGTTCTCAATCTAATTGGACAGATATTAAACAAGAGTTTCAAAGAGATTTCTGCTCGTTGTTAAAAATAAGTATGCAGAGTCCTTTAGAGACAAGGTAAAACGAAACCAGATAACCATAGCTTTCTTACACCCTTCTTTTTTTTTTTTTTTTTTTTTTTTTTTTTTTTTTAGTTCATATGTGGGTATAATTGCTTTACCAGTAATTATGAAAATGTATAAGATTATGAAAATCAACAAAGCAGAGTGGAGTGCACAAGACGAATTGCCTGTAGAAGTGCCTCTAGATGAAAACCTCAGGTTCCATTCTGTATTTGCATGCCCTGTGTCAAAAGAGCAAGCAACGGATGAAAACCCACCAATGATGTTAACTTGTGGACATGTCATTTGTAAAGATAGTTTAAAACGCCTTGTGAGAAATAGTAGAGCTTCTACAAAGTTTAAATGTCCTTACTGTCCGCATGAATCTACTTTTGACCAAGCTACACAGGTTCATTTTTAATAAAAAAAAATTATTCAAGCTTCTTTGCTCTATATAAAACAATGTAGGCTGTATGCCAATCACCCCCACCATCAAGACGTTCAATATCCGCATCGCGCAGAGTAGATACTTTGTCATCGTCAAATTTGTACCATTCGTCTGTCTTGTTTTTCACCCAACCAATATAGTGGCCAGAATCGGCCGATCTTCCAACATGAGTTAAAACAGCGCATAATTCATATTGTCCAGTAGGGTTACATCCAACGTCTTTCACCAACTCAGGATCCAAATACTCCTTCCAGTCTATTACATCTTCGGCCGTGTCCATCGATTGAACTCCCTCACCATCCAACTTTCTACGCTTTTCTTCTCTTTCTCTTTGGATCTTCTTATCTTCAACCTCTTTGATCTTTAGTTTAGCCTTACTAAACTTGTTTTGAAGTTCAGGTGTACACAACTCGGTAGCGTCAAATTCCAAGGGAAACTTCACTTTACGCAAAATCTTGGCTCTCACACCTTCCTGAGGCTTCCAAAAGAATCGAATGAACTGGACAGGTAAATACTGAGGAAGTCGAGTCACACGGTTTTTGCGTTGATATTGAGCTGTACGATTCAAGCTAGGTGAGACCTTCTCGATTGTTTCATTCAACGACTCCATTATGCCATGAATCATATAATTTGTGTTGATGGAAATGTGACAGCTAAGCTTGTTAAACTCGTCATTTGCTACCGTTTTTTCTTCCTCGGGTGCCTCTTCACAAGCTGTGATAGATTCTAGTTGACCGGTCATGTAACGTTCAATGAAATTCTTTGAATCTGTTTGAGGCAACTTGGCCTTTAAAACAGAAACCAATTCACTCCAACATTCTTCTGCATCCTGTTGCATAGGCATGCCTCCCTGTCCAGTTTGGCTAAACTGGGGAAATGTTTGTCGAAGCATTTGCCAAAAGACGAGAGGTGGAAATCCATCCGAGGCTTTCGACAGATTCGTGAATAGATCACGGAGGCTGGCAATAAGACTAGATCGATTATCTACACCATTCAACGTTCCTTGGTATTGTTCCAATGATGTCTGAAGTTCAGGCATAGCTCGCATACATTGTAAGGTGGCATTCTATAACTATGAGTTTTTTTCTTCTTCAATGTTTTGATGGTTTTACCATATAACAAGTATTGCCAAGATTTTCTAAACCGGGAGGAATGTTTAAAACTTCCATTACTTCGGCATCTGTTAAATCTTCTAAAAATTGAACAGGTTTGGGTGGGGCTTTGGGAAGTTCACCAGCAGTACCCATTACCATAAAAGTATGTCCTTCTTTCAAGTTCAATTGATTCAAATCTGTCGTATCCTATTTTTTTTAAGCTTCTCTATTAATAATATTTTATTACCTTCAAAATACCGCCTTTGACCATAATTTTTTGGCGCTCAGGTGCAACACCAGTTTGTGAATAGATTTGTGTCTTAAAAAGTTCAGGTGATTCATCAGTATCTTTTTTTAAAAAAAAACTGTCAGCAACATGACCAATACTTTTAAGAAGTCATTTACCAAGCTCCATGTTCTCAAACTTTTTTCCGCTCCATTTTATATTCACATTGATCTTGGGCATGTTAACGTATTATAATTAAAGAAACTAAAGGACGCGCGTCAAAATAAATGTTTTTTGTTAGGGGGCGATTTATTGAGTGTGAAATAGGTTACACAACTTTTTTTTTTGGATAATTAGTTCAACGCGCACCATGAAGTTAGTGTTTGGTTTCTTATTTCGCACCATAGTGTATATACCACGCCATAAACAGCAGTATTTTAACTTTATAATGTTTGTTCTAACTATTTCTTAGTAGGATGATATGTAATCAGCAATACCCGCTCTTCTAACCATTCCTGCATGAAAAGATTATCATGACTGCTTTCATGCATTGGATTCATTATTGTTTTGTTTATAAAGAGAACCTTCTCTATTCATTCTTCTTTTTTTACTTATTTATTCAATAATCAAAGTATTCATTCAGTCTCTTCACCAAACTATAAGTGTCTACTACCACTCTCCAGTCTCTGGAACCACTACTTTTGTATGGTAGTTTTAGCACTTAAAGTCCCGTCCGTTGTTTGAAACAAAGCAACTTATTGAAATCCATTAGATGCTTCAAAATACCATCAACGCAACGAGAATCCAAAATTTCTGCAATTTCATACATGATGTATAAATTGTCATGTGTATGAATGGTAATGTAAAAGGTGATTGTAGTACGATAGACTGCAAATTCAATATCCCTCTTATTGAATGAGTACTGATACTCATTTTACTAAACATGACTAGCCTTATAAGACTCATATTTGTCAGATAATTGTTACCAGATTCACCAGAGCATTTAGCTTCACCAAAGTCTTGGTTATGTAACCATTTGACACCTTCGAGAGAGCTAATCACTACATCTGGACGTTCATTTGACAATTCACTATTGAAATTCTTCACTCCGTTGGGTCTTTCATTTGTCTTAATAGTACAAACACAAGTATTATCTTGACCGAATTGGTTTATTTTTATACTTACCATCTAAAAAATACTCCAGAATCAGGATCGTCAAACAAATCACATAGTATGGGATCGAGGTATCTAGTGTATAGCTCATTTTCTTTTGTGGCCTCCATGATGGGTACATATGGAATCTTGTCTACGATTTTGGCTATAGATATGGTATTATTTGTTGTAGGTTGTTTAGAATGAAATATAAAACTGGGCTGAAGGTCGATGAGTCTCTTTAACCTCTTTTGTTGAGTGTGAACAAGAAAGAGAGCCCGTTTATTGCAAATCACGTCTCGATAATAAGATTGAGAAATCTAGATAGCGATAGTAGTACAAGATACATTAGAAGAACGGTTGTTATTACATATATGATACGAGATGCTGCAGCTGCACGAAAAGCTGGTGTTAAAGAAAGTACTGCACGTAATTTGTGGAAAAAGCTACAGGAGAATCAGAAACTTTCATTCTTGAAAATTAAATAATAATAATAAAACTAATCGCCAAAGAGACCGAAATCAAGATTGCAAGAAAAATATAAAAGTCTAGTTGAGTTTTTTTGACGGAAACACAAATGCATACATTCAAGATGCTTTCGAGATGTTCACAAACAGTTTTGAAGGTCTTGATATTAGAAAGTTCATAGTACACGAGTTTATGAGAGATGAACGTAACCTTAGTACGAAGCAAACTACTTGCTGGTCTGATGCAAGACCAAGCAAAGAAAACGTTCAAAAACGCCATGATTAGGTCATCAAATGGAGCAATATGGATATGCATTTTTTTGAAAGTTGTATTTCTATCAATGAATCAGGTTTTGATACTGATATGAAAGCAAGTAGAGCATGAACACCTAGGGGTCAAATGGCAGCAACCACTACCCCTACAACAAAAACACCTTCACATACTATTCTCGGCCCTATATCATCTGTAAGAGTGGTAGACTTGAGTATTTGTGTACCAATGTAACCTTCAAAAGTAAGAAAAGCCTAGGAAGGTGGAAAAAGAAAAAAAATCCCGAAGCTTCTAAAGAAGACGGTCCGAAAGGCACAACTTCTGGTTATTATATGTGATTCATTCGGGAAACTTTAGACATTTTAGACAAATATGACCAAATGAGAGGTTTTTATTAAGCATTTTCAAAACATACTACAGTACTCGAAAAGCCAATTTGATAATTTCTTAAACTACAGACCAATATAATATATACATTCTATTTTTTTTACCTATGAAATTTGCTGCTCACAATCCGCGAAATTAACTTCAAGCTTCCGAGTTTCAAGTACGTATAATTACCTCACCAACATTATAAAGATCGACTTCTATTGACTCATCGACTTGTTCGTCCAAAATGTCGCTCTGTTTATCTCCTTAAAAAAAAAAAAAAAAAAAAAAAAAAAAAAAAAAAAAAAAAAAAAAAAAAAAAGCGAATTTAGTAAGTTGGAAAACGAAATTTAGTCGCTGGCCACCTCACGCGATCAAATAGATATCAGACTTTCAGTAACCAAAAAGGCTTTTTATTTGATCGTGAAAGGTGAGTTTTTTACTTCTAACTTTTTACTTCTGACTTACTTTTTATCTTAGAAATTTCTTATCCTCCAAACAAAAAAACCATAAACAGATGAAATATTTGGTCGTATAGTCTGAATATCATAACAGCTCACGCGAATCCATCCATATTCTGTTTGTAGTCGTTATTTTAAATGGGGTCAATTATGTGCAGTGTGATCATTGGATAAAAGAATTCCCGATATTAGAAAGTTACGCGTTTCGTAATTCTTTTCTTTTCAGAATTATTTTTTACTCTCTTAAAAAAATGAGTTCATTAAACATAAATAATTTGATTGAGTTGGAATCCGACCGCGAATATATAGTTATCTCTGATAGTGATGATGATAGTGTTGAATCATATTACACTGCGCCAGAGCTTCCTACTTACTTTGAGGAGTGCGAGATGATTGATGACAACTTTAATTCAATAAATGAAAGTGACATGGCCAAGACAAAAATACAGGACTGTCACAGGTTTGATGCGTATGTCAAAGATTACCAGAACGTAGATGAAATTGAAGTAGATTCAGATGAAATATGGCCCTCGTATACAAAAGAATGGATGAAAACAAAAAGAAGAGAGTTTTTTTCCAGAGGGGGTATTGTAAGTTATACAGATTCATACACTGGACATAAAAAAAACTGCAGTGCTGAAAACTGTAGAAAACATCACTGATAAATCATAAGTTTTCTGTGGGTTTTCTGTGGGTTTTCTGTATTTTTTAGATGCAGTTATATATGTATATATATATAAGATTGTTTTGTTGTACTCAATTTTTTCTTTTCTTTTTTTAATCCTGTAGAATCATAATAGTGATGTATGCTTTGAATGCCGTATGCTTTTACCAAATGCAAAATATGCACAATATGCACATTTGAAGACCATTTCAAAAAGAAACAGAGGCCCTCTGTGTACCCTTTGTGCAGAGTAATTTAAAGGAGCAAGAAGGCGTGTGTGTACTAACTTTTTCTAAAATAGTTTTTTTTCACGACTAGATAGTCTTGACATAGAAATCGAAGTTTTACAGTATCTCTTGCATGGGGACATTTCACCGCGCGAACCAATCGGAAAGGGAGTATATTATGATAATTTGATGTTTATTATGAGCCGTCGAAACCACTTCCTTCTTTTGCGAGCACAGAAAGCTAATGCACGAGGAAAATTAACAACACCTGAAGAATTAGTCGATATGGTCAGAAGATCAAACATGCGCTGTGCACTTTCTAATGCTCCAGTTTTTTTGTCTTTTAATGGTCGCGGCCATTATTGGTCTTTATCTATCGATCATAAGATACCATTGTCAGAAGCCCGATATTCAACGGAACCAATTGCCTCAATTGAAAACCTTCAAGTAACATGTCATATTATGAACAATATCAAAAAAAGTAGATCGAACGATTACCTTATGAATTGGTGGAAAGAATTCACTCAACAACAATTGAGAGAATAAGTTTCTTTCCATTCATTTTCCTTCTTTCGTTTTACTTTTTTTTTTTTCAAAAAAAAAAAACCCCTCATATTTTAGGAACTAACTCAAGAGAGTTCGAGATCCAAACTAGTCTCGATCTGATTGTTTTCATGGATGGCTTTACAAAATTTGGATTCTTCATTTTTTCTTCATATATTTGTTATTCATGAATCTGATTTGTTCCAGCGAAAGCTTTATTTTATTTTTTGCCTTTTTTTAATGTAATTTATGACTTTGTTTATTATCCTCACAAATGATCCAACACCTTGGTTGCATTGTGGTATTTCAAGCAAGAAAATATTGCCGAAAAGTCACTGAAATACTCGAAACCAAATATTACACAATGCCCTTTATTATATAAGAAGTATGTATATATTTATATGCTTTAATAAGGAGCCTAGTTTATCCTTTTAGACTGGTCTTGACAGTTATATTTAACGTGTTACTAGACGTTGATCTATTTATCATTATTGATCTTTATTGTAGCATTTGAGTGACTAGCTTATATCTGTCTTATTTGATCCTATAGCATTTATGGAAGGCGAACATAGTTTGCTGTTATTACTATTTATTATTACCTGATTATGTGGTATGAATAACGTTTTATTTGTATGAACCATGTCTTTAATTATTAGAAAATGGGATACCGCTTATCTTTATGGATTTACTGTGACTTTTTGCACAAAGTGTGCAATATCTGGTAACACTGATTTAAAAGATTTTTCCTGAAATTGTCTTATTAAGGCTGAGGTTTTATTACTAGCATCTTGAACATTGTTCATACAATAATGATCTTTTTCATTCATATCGTGTTTTCGTTTAGTGTCTGGATCGTAGCTTTTGTCTAATATTATTAAAATCTTTGTGTTGGTTTTTTTTTTCGTCGAAAGATTTTATAGCAAAAGTTAATTATAGAAGTTACACGTCTATTCGGTCCAGCCTTTGTGTGAAAATTGAAGACTTTATTAACATAATTCAGATTATGAAGGTTTTCAAAAAAATAAATAAATAAATAAATAAATAAATAAATAAATAAATAAAAAAAAAAAAAAAAAAAAAAAAAAAAAAAAAAAAAAAACATTTTTGTGTTATGAGATTTTTTTTATTATTTCTAGACTGAAAAGTGTAAAAATCTATTTCAACCCATGATTCCATATCCTTTAAAAGATAGAGATAAGTCAGTAAGATACCATTGGCAGTGAGAGAGAAAAAATGAGAAGAGAAAATTATTTATTATTGTTGCCATGTAAACAAGGGGAGTGATTAATGTTCACTCTAATCCACCTTGATATTTGAAGGAAAGACGTCTTCTATTCTTGATCCGTAGTAGCCACAGTTGCCAAGATTTTACATATGCTTACGATGATCCTCCTAAACTTCCTGTACTTTGTCCATGGACCAAGCTGCCACTGTTTGTGTTTCTTTCTTCTCCTTCCACAAATGACTTATTTTATCACGGATTACCTTAGCTAGATCAATAATTATAAAAAAAATGAAATAATAGCTTTTTTTTTTATTTTGTTACTAAGCTATGTATCATTTTACGTACCCATGTTCCTTTGAATTGCCTTGTTTCTGTACATCGCGGTCATTCACAAAATATATTAACGGTTTTCTGCTAACGTTGGCTTGGTAATAGTGATAAATTTAGCCACATGCGGTCAGAATTAATTAATTCTCTCTCCATTGGTAAGCCCAAAAATGACGATCAATCTTGGATTATAATTTACTTGATAATTCATTACATGTGCGTAAGCATGGAACACACTTAAGGCCAGGCGACCGATATCGTACACGATGTGTGTAGGCACATTTTTGTCGGGCTGGTTTCCAAAAGCCCCAACACAAGCCAATGGGCACCTGAACCTATTAAAAAATGCAAATAAAAGAATAGCTTAAAATTCACGTGGATGCAAAATATTCAATATTGCTCTTCCATAGCATTGATTTTGGGAATTACTACGCGCGCTCCGAAATGACGCTCCAAAAATCCCATTAAGCCGCCGTTTTAAATGCTCCGTTTTTTTTGAGGCCCCGTTTGCGCTTAAAGCAGTGCAAATACAAGAGGCGCGTAGGCACTCCACTCATTTTCGTAGCGTTACACAACTTCTTAAGGCAGAGGTGCCATTCTATGCCAGAAATTCAACACAATCTTCTAATACAGAATTCATTTTGTCTTCCAAATCAACCTTAGCAACCAATACACCTTTTGCTACATAGATTTAAGCTATATATAATAAAGAAAGAAAAGTATAAATGGTAATAATTTATATATGTTGAAATAAGACAAATAAAATGCTTAATCTATAATACGAATGATTCATATCTTATTACAACGTGAAAAAAAAAAGAGACACAAAAGATTAATAAAAAATTTGTATCAAATAAGAGCATTTGATAAAAAAGCTTACAACGAGAAACAAGTTGTCGCTTGTGGTCAAGAGACCATGGCTGACTTGGACGTGGATTTTCATATGGGAGAC
>JNDS01004850.1:0-26296 GCA_000697035.1 Rhizopus stolonifer B9770
TTTTTTTTTTTTTTTTTTTTTTTTTTTTTTTCTTTTTTTTTTTTCTTTTTTTTTTAAAAATCAGCATCCAAAGTAAATTTCTTTTCAACAGGAGTTTTGTTCATCACGCCAGCGCGTTGATAATCAGAAACACGCTTTTCGAAAAAGTTAGTTTTTCCTTGAAGTGAAATCATGTCCATAAAATCAAATGGGTTAGTTGCCATATAAATTTTGTCGAATCCAAGTGCAACCATCAAACGATCAGCTACAAATTCTATATATTGGCACATTAAAGTCGAATTCATTCCAATCAGGGCTACAGGCAAGGCGTCCGTCAAAAACTCTTGTTCAATACCAACCGCCTCCATTAAAATATTCTTGACGCGATCTTGGTTTGGTTGATTACGGATATGAGTGAATAGGAGACAGGCAAAATCGGTATGAAGACCTTCATCTCGACAGATCAGTTCATTACTAAACGTGAGGCCCGGCATCAAGCCACGTTTCTTTAACCAAAAGATGGAAGCAAAGGATCCAGAAAAAAAGATCCCTTCAACGGCAGCAAAAGCAACCAGACGTTCTGCAAAGGAATCGTTGGCAGAAATCCATTTAAAGGCCCAATCTGCCTTACGCTTGATACAAGGAACTAGACAACACTTTTTTATTAATTTGAATAAATAATTATTGTACGAATCGGAAACTTACTTGTATCAATGGCAGAAAAGAGCATTTCTTTATCCCAAAGATCTTTAATATAAGTATCAATTAACAGACTGTAAGTTTCGGCATGAACATTTTCCATCATGATTTGAAATCCATAAAAGCATTTGGCTTCCGGGATTTTTACTTCGTCACAAAAGTTCTGTACCAAGTTTTCATTCACAATACCGTCAGAACTAGCAAAAAAAGCCAAGATACGAGAGATGAAGAACCGCTCATTTTCGGTCATCTTTGTTTCCCAATCAAGTGGATCCTTGCTCAAATCAATCTCTTCCGCTGTCCAAAAGGAAGCTTCAGCTTTTTTGTAAAATTGCCAAATCTATGTATTGAATGGTGGATAAAATAAATTCTAATATAGAAATGGTCTAACCTCGTGATACTTTATAGGAAATAGACAAAATCGTCTAGTATTGTCTCTTAAAATTTCTTCTTCTTCACGATGCTTTAAAGATAACTCATCCATTTTCTTTTATTATGAAAACATCAAGAAAAGAAAACACAACGCACCAGGGCTAAAATTCGGGGATAAAACAACCATTTGTGTACTTTCGTACCCAGCAGGGACAAATTTCACAAATATACAAGAAATGTACACTTTGTATAGATTATGCAAAAAACTATTCCTAACGGTGCATTTGTACCAAAAAATTATGTAGGCCATATGTTAAGGAACAAATGTGTAAGTCTGGTAGATATGTGGTTCTATCATACCAACATACATTATATCAACTTGGCAAAAAAAAAAAAAAAAATCTATAGCAAACTGCCAGTATGAATAAATTTGAAAATATGATTTACTTTACCTTGCTCTTTTTAAACATCGAGTTATCTTTATTCCTTTTAGTAAATTAGATTCTATATATGTGAGTTATGACTTTGTAAAAACGATCAAATCATGTTCTTCTAGAGCTATTTCAATCTTGAAAACAAGGTTCATTTTTAGGCCTGTTCAACTTCTCTTAATATTCTTGATGTTTTTGATGGCGGAATTAGAAAAGCTTCTCTTTTTCAAGTAAAAAATGATCGGCGTCCATTCCATAGTCTACCCGTCAAACTAGATACGGAAACAATAATTTTGGCGATGTATTGACTAAAGAAGCTTCTCATCCAGATAAAAGTATTATATTAATAGAAAATCTTGGCTATGAAACGCCGTACGGCAATCTTCTCCAAGAAAATGCTTAAAGAAGTGTTACCTTTTATAACAAAGGTAACGTTCTGTTTTACACTACAAGAGACAGTTCGACTAAAAAAAGGAAATCCACAAATAAGTGTTTTAAATTCAGAATATGAAAAAAAAAATTAGCTACAAGAATATGATGGTTAAAAATTTTACTTACATTTAATTTGAATGAGCAATAAAGAGAGAGCAATAAAGAGAGAGAAAGAAATGTTAGTAAATATTTCTCAAGTAATGTATTCGAACCTACCGAGTGCACTTTTGTTTGTTCAGCGATAGCTGAACTAGGTAATTTTATTGTGGTCTTGGACGAACGCGACGTTCTGTTGGTTGCTGTTGTCTTATACGTCTTGCACCAGTTTCAGTTCCAGGAGCATCTCGATTGAATCTATCTGGGAAATCATCTTCAGTTCGGAGAGATCTGATAATATGCAACATATTGAAACAAGCAGTCAAATCTCTATTCCACAGTCGAGGACCAAATGTTCTTGCTGTTCTTGCAATGGACAAAAAAAAAAAAAAAAAAAAAAAAAAAAAAAAAAAAAAAAAAAAAAGACGTTACACAAAACCTCAAAATTGTCAAAACTCTATAAGGAAACTTTTTGTCCTTGACCGCTTGTTAAAGTGGGGGTTAAACACCGTGACGAAATCGGTCATTTCATCTCTGGTCGTGTATATATCCAAGATTATAACTCCTTGTTTATACGTCTATACTAGTATGTTTTGGCATCTTTAGTCCTCCCTAAATAGCCTTTGGTAGTAATTAATTAGTAAACTTTGACAATGGCGCAGTATGAGCTCGGAGTTATTTCTTTTGATATTACAGTCCTCTCGTTCTCAATTTACTATGCTTTTGAGAACATTATCCACTTTTTTGAACAAATGTTCGAAAAAACCCTCCCCCTCTACTGTCCTGATCAACTTCTGGCTAAAAATGATTATAAAGGTAGATTCAATATGGCTTAATGCAATCACATTTAAGGATGTGTGATAATATATGTTTGCAAGTTGTAAAATAGAGTGTATCATCTTCATACTATAAGTGTTAAATTATTCCTATTGATCAATCAAAAAATATACTTAGTAATCTTGGTTGTATTAAATTAGAATTAGTATTGTTACGGTATCAGTCCCTATTGAGTACACAAGCATTCACACACCTCATCCTATAACTTATTCAGATATCATTTTGTTTTAATTGAAAAACCATAATTGAGTAATTTCGATAAATCATGTATCATAAAGAACAATAAAATTTTTACATACACCATTTTAATTTGTGTGATTTTGAAAAGAGTGTAGGATCAAACCCCACTGGAAACATTTGAAGTTTATTAAAAAGTAAATTTATATTTAATAATCAAGGTCATATACTGAGAATATGATACTTTGAGAAGGGCCATTTGGGACCTAGTTGTCGACAAGCAAGAAATATGTTCAATAAATGCTAAAATGACCATGGGGTGGGAGCTAAAGTTCAACGTCAATTATAGAGCACAAATGTAATTTCCATACAGCGAAAAAATAAAGCCGAGCAACTCTAAAACGGTTCTATCTGAAGGAAATGATTCCGTCCAGAAAATTTTTGTAAAGGTCTAATTCACAGAAGCAAAAAAGCGTCTAATTTCAATTTTGTACTTGTCCAGAAAAAATAATAAATCGTCCAATAGAATTTTTGAAATCGTCTAATTTTAGAGTAAAATACTGTAGAGGACACGAAACCTTGTCTTACTGCGTCTCATAGCTGGTTTACTCTATGACCTATTATACGTACGATCCTCCATGAACTGGATTATTGTTTTCATTATGAATGCCCTCCTCCTCCTGTTGATCCCGGTGTCAAACTGTTGAATTGGTTATCCAAGTAATAGTATGAGTCCTTCTGGTACTTGATCTGGTTTGTATTAAATTTTTATCTCTATTTACTTTTTGCATCTTCCTCCTCTTATATTTATTCATATTTCAAATAATTTGCTCTTTTCTTTTTCCTTTTCTTTTTCTTTTTCTTTTTTCCCTTCTTGTCCCCTAAGAAGGTTTTTATTCTCTTACATTTATAACTGGCTCGGGCAACATTACACATTTCGTTGCTACATGCTCATTGCCATAAAATTTTAAAAAAGAAAAAATACAAAAAAATAATAAAACCAAGAATTTAACAGTATCGTGTCCTTTTCCTTGCCTGTTTTTTTTTTAAAACAGGTTATTTTGGTATCTTTAACAACAATGATTATTATCACTAGAGAGCGTGCAATTTGCATGTTTTACCATAAAGTTTATAACAAGGCTAAAGCCAGTAAACTACTCAATGCTATTGAAAAACCAGGTCTCGAAATCTGCTATAAAGACGATCCCTGTAAACCGATTTTATACTCACACGAAAGTCTAAATGTTCATAATCCCGAATATCATCAGTACCCTGCTTTACTAAAAAAAAAATAGAGACAGCAAATTGAAACAAGCTCCCAAATAAATAACGGCTTCGATTCCGTTATTCGTTTTCGTAACAAAGCCTTGTTAATATTAAGGCTTTAATCTCGATTTCTTTTTGAAATAAAATAAAATCGTTGAACTTCGTTTATTTGCACTTTGTGATTAAGATCATTTAGATCTTTGTAGAGCCTTTTTTCTACAATCAAAAGCTTTAATCTTAACAGAATCATTCAAAAGCTCTTTTAAATCATAAACATGGCTGGCGTTACAGTGGGCTAATTTGTCGACGATTATTTTCTTGATATTCGGATTGTTCCTATTGTTATAGACCGTGAGGACCCACTTCAACTCTTTTTTTTTTAAAAAAAAAAAAAAGACTTACTTTAAGAACGTCTTCAAATCTTCACAATTTGTCGTTAGTCCCGCAAAATCAATCACGACAATGCAGACTTTTTCCATTGACGAAATATAAACCAGCATGTCTAACGAATAAACCGAAGCTCAGTTATGGTTATGACAACATAATTTTTCCTTTTCTCACCCTGTATATCACCATCTGCATGTACCTGTTGCAATATATGCTCTTGCTTGTTTGAGTCCCGTTTTAATAACGGTTCATTTGCATTACAGCAAACAGAGGCGAGAATCTTGCTTACCAGGGACCTATTCTTCAATTTTTCACACATTTGATTCAATAGACGAACGCATAAGCCATCATCTTTTTCGCCTTTAGACATTCTCGTATAACCTAGCACATTATAACCTTCGTCTTTTAAGTTCTGAATAAAGCACTGATAGGGAGGTAAATGACTAACAATGTCTTCTATTACATTGTCTAAACGCTAGGTTAGTTATGAGCCAATAAATTATGAACGGTTACTGTATGTCTTACCGATATACTCATCCTTTAAAACATAGAGTAAGCGTACTGAAACTTTCTGTTGTAGATCATTGGATTTTTTCTTCATTCCACTTTCAGTCAAATATAATTTTCTTGGGTTACACCATTTGCCAAAACCATAAACAGTTTTTTCACTGAAAATATCTGAGTATTTCCAAACAACGCTTTTTTTCCCCTTCAATTTCAATTTGATCGTTTCCTTCAAGAGCTTCGGTTACCTTTTGATAAGTATGATAGTTATACGGATCTGCTTTTATGGAATTTGTATATAACAGAAATGGTTTACAGGGATCGTCTTTATAGCAGATTTCGAGATCTAGTTTTTCAATAGCATTGCATTACGGCGCAAAGGTGCAGGTTTTCTTCGGAGTGCAGGGAAAAACCTGCACCAAACCTGCATTTTTGATATAAAACCCAGACCCAGCTCTTTTCTTCGAAACTTGTATCTTGTTAAAGTCCATGTAAAAGTTGATTGAGAGTATCAACTTCTTCGTGTATATCTTAAAAGGCATTGTTCATTAGGTTAGGTAACTTTTGTTTGTAAAAAAATTGTTCATTTTAAAGTAGTTGAGAAAATAAATTACCGTGAGATGGGTGGAAAGGTTTCATTTATTTTTGGCAGAGATAAATTTGTCGTATAACTTACTCGAGATTGTTTTTCTCCTGTAAAATTGATGGTCGAATGGGTACTCGAGGCGTTTTTTTTTTGTCCAAATATTTGGTCATGAGAAAGATCTTTGAATTTAACATGTTCGTTTCTTTTTTCTTTTTTCTTTTTTCTTTCAACCTTGTGCAGTAAGCTATTTTTTTTTTAAAAGAAAAGAAAAACGCTTAAAAGTAAAATGAGTAATCTTTAAAAATACAAGTTTTGATTTAGTGTGTAGTGGCATACATTTCTCTCTCTTTTTTTTTTTTTTCGTTTTTTATTGAAGTGAAAAGGGGGGGGGGTTTTCTCGTTTTTTGTTGCTTTGAACTACTGGATTGTTGTCAGTTATGTCTTTCTTTTTTAGAACAATATCACAGCTTAAGAAATATAATCAATTTTTGTGTGAGTATGATGTCAATGAAATACATTTTACTGCATGAAAGGTGCAGGTTTGGTGCAGGTCCGACGAAAAAAGTGCAGGACTTTGTACAAATACCTGCACCTCTGCGCCGTAGTGTCCTATTGACTTATATCAGCTTGTTTCTCTTACTCAGTATGACAAACTAAGCTGGGGTTGTTCTTTTATCTAACTTTATATTGGTGGATAACATCTTTCATTATGCTGCTAGGGCTTAGGGTGTCATTACTCTTCTATCACAAATAATAATATAGTAAATGTTTATAATAGTTCTGATAGCTATAGGTTTCGTTGTTTGATATGTATTCTTTTATCATTTATTATCACTTTTTTCTCTATAGTGCATCAAAATCAATGCTTTGAACCATAGCTTTTCCGGCTTGAGTACCACTAGAGATATCAAATGTTCGGCTAACACTTATCGATTGATCGAGTTCAATGGTCAGGTTGATTTTGTGTAGCTGTTGTGATGGATCTGCCACTGTTAACCGAAAGATTTTTTTTTCGACATGCGTCCATATTAGCACACATGGGCTATCAGAAGACACGGATAATGATTTCCAGGGTACCTTATAGACACCAGGAGACCAAAAGGCAATTGATATCGTTTCATCTTGTTGGCTATAAGCAGAGTAAATTTGCGGTGTGTTCGAGTCTAAAACGATTGGTAAGTGTTGACGTGAATCAAATTCATCTTGTAAAATGCCGGGCTGAACAATATATTCTATCAGGGATGCATCTTGGTGTTCAATATACGATGTCCACAAGTTTTCTTTTTCATACCCTTGGGAAATACCAATCGACGACCAATTTGAGGGCTTTTCAACTGATTCAATACGAACAGATTGCTTTTTTGGAAAATAATACCCAGTTGAGTCATGCCAAACACTAGTTACGTTTTGAGTTTGTGAAAATGTACTAGCGTATTCCGATTGACCATTAATGAAGAAATCACCGTTCCGGCGACGTTGATCGAGTACAGTTACAATAGGTGATGAGTCATTGATAGATTTGGCTTGATCTATTTGAATAGCGTATGCAGAGGGGAAGAAAAAGGCTGTCTTTTTGAATGAGAGATGGCCATTGATAGGATTCAAGTAATCAAATACAACAATACCCGTGTTTCCATCGGTCGCACCACCCACAAAGCTTTTTTTACCCTTTGTTTTTACCTTTGAACATTTTAATAAAGTTCCTCCGATATCCGTTGTGACACCGGGAACGAGCTCCCAGTTCCAAGCAGCAAATATGTCCCGGTATTCATCACCATTAAGATAATTAAAAATGGCGCCATCACTCATATGAAATCCAAAAGGGTTTTGTACATTAAGGCACTCTGAATTGAAGGTGCGGGATGAATACATCTTCATAGTAACAACGTAACTTCGAGTGCGATGCACCAAATAATCAGAGTTGTAAAAATAACGTGTACCAATGAGTTCACCTTGATTAACGCCTGAGATTGGCCCATTTAATCTGTTTGCTATTCGGCTTATATTTTCTTGAGATTCCCAACCTTGAATACCGTCCAAAACACTGTTCATGTTGATACCTATACCACCACTGGCTTGCTTATCCGAGTATCGAAAAGAGACCATACGACCAATAGCACTGTATTGCCACAACAATTTTGATAGCTTAGTATTGGCTATCATCATCCACTCACTTCCTTCTAATAGGGTCTCGAAAGCATTTTGGGCATCCAAAGAAGGCATAAGATTGGTGTTTTTAGTTTCGATGAATACCGACAAAAGATCATTGATGTAATCCTTTCCATAGTTCCCATTATACAACAATCCCAAATGCTGCATGAACGAACCGTCAGATTGAATTCCGTCGCCAGAAAGTGTATCAGTTATTTTAACGCCACTGTAAAATATACCTAAAGCATTAATCAATAATGCAGAGTCTCGGTTGAGTAATCCCATGGATATGCCTATGGATGCTACATCTAGCAGATTTGCACCAGTGAGATTTGTAGGTTTTCTGGTTGCTCGTTCATAAGCGCGGCTCATGATGATATTGCACTTTTCGATCTGAGATTCGCTCAATTCTTCCATCATCACCAAACAAATGCTCCCAATCAACCTCGGGACACCTATCTCTTGGTCAAACCAATTTCTGTTCCACAATCCCGGTGTTCCACAAGGGCAGTTGGATCCCTTTTTACCACCTCTGTCAACACAATCGGGCTCAGTAAAGTCATGATCAAGCCAGTAATTGAGTGCCAGATGAGATTTTGATAAGAGTAACTGGTCTTGTTTATCTTTGATATAGCCTATGGAAACCGTAACTGGATCCTCTCAAGTTAGTAACAAGTAAAGTTTTAATATTTTTTTTTATAAATTTACGTGTTTTAGCCAAATGTCCAACCGCTGGCCAATTCGCCACTCTATAAACATTATTTAGCAATCATTGAATTCTCTGGATATTACCTTGCATCACAACCAGATAGGTAATTAATGTTTGGCCATGTTCCTGTTGTATCATTCAAATTGTTTGCCCTAACCACGGTTTGAATATTGCGTTTCATAATAAGCCTTTTACCATTTTTGAGCATTTTTTACAGAAGTATTGTAATGCGAGATGATATTGTTGATTCTTCGAACTGTCATGGTATCAATATCAGAATCTTGTGGCGTTGAGAGAGCATAGATAAGTTGAAAGGAAAAAATTAAGATAAGAAATTGGTTAACAAGGAACATTAAAAAAAAGAAGAGATAAAAAGAAAATAAAAATAATTCATTGAACAGAGATATGTTCAAGGTGTTTTGATCAAAAGGGCGATTATTCTAATCCTCGGTTTCTATTTGCTATAGATCCACACACACACACACACACACACACGGACCTAGTTGTTACTAAAAGACTAAATATCAGTTGTGTTTTCAACAACAAAATTGCGCATTTGTTCAATTAAGAACTTTTTTTTTTGGGGGAGGGAGTGGGGAAAAGTCTCGTGTTTTGTTACAGAAAATAAAAAGAAAAAAGTTCATAAAAACATGATTGAAAACAACTTGTCATCAGACCAATTATGTTCCTGTTTTATTAATTTTTCCTATCAAGAATATTTAATTGTCGTATTTAGAGAATTTGGGACAATGAAAAGAAAAAGACATTAAATTGTCTAGTTGAAATATAGTGGTTTATTTACAATCGTTTAAAACTTTCTTTTCTTTTTGGCTTGTAATGCCTTTTGTTTTTTGTCTAATTTACGTTTAGCAGCCAAAGTGGGATTTGTAACGGCAAGTAATGCTTGTTTTGATTTACGCTCTTCTCTCACTTTTAGTACTTGTTGACGAACGCGTTGATATACCGCAAAGTATACAGTGGGACCTGCCTTGTTTTGTAATAAACCTAGGACCTCGCTACCCAATTGTTGCAGAGGTACTAATCAGGATGTAAGTAACTACACAAAAAAAAAAAAAAAAAAAATTACCAAATTCGGGTTCCTTATTTTGTTCATCATTGACTGTTCTATAAATAGGTGCAATCACAGGCATCAGATATGGAGGAAGTTCTTCAGCAGTCATTGTATTACACATGGCAGCAAACCATTTGAAAATTGCAGATCGCTAAACACAAGATGTTTGTATGAATAATTATTTCTAACCACAAAAAAAAAAAAAAAAAAATTACCATCATAATAGATCCATGGAACTTTTTGATAGCTGCTCGTCGTGCATCAAACGAACATTTTCTAAACAACCAATTGAGGGTTTTCTTGTGCGCATCCTTTTTGATTTTCTCTGCCGCAACCTGTGCATCCAAATCCTCTTTTTCTTCTTCAATTGTTTCATCCTGGGCATCATCAATAGCCACTTCCGTTGATTCCAATTGAGCAGCATCCTCTTCTGGAGACATGTAGTAAAAGCATTTACCAATAAAGAACATGTTTTTCACAACTTGATCTGCATGTTCTTGAGTGATATGTTTACTCTTCAGTTGTTCCAAAAAGTCAATGGCTAAATCTCGCAAAGTCTTCTTGTCCAAATACTGGCATTGAATAGAAATACTACTGATTGCTCGTGTTTCGGCATCCACACCTGAGAAATAGGCACCATACAATCTTGTGGCAGAAGATCGGACCCATGCATGTGGATAGAGTAGCATGTATTGAACATTTTTCCACACTGCTTGCGTTTCTTGATCGTATACCAACTTGGGGAAAACTTTGGTCAATTTGGCAAAGGTGTTAAGAGCATAATATGTCACTTCCCATTGAATGTCAATATCCATCGCATCTTCTTCCTCGTCGTTATCTTCATCTTCATGAGATTCAGCCAACTCTTCTGCACTCACTTTACTGGCGTTCAAAATTACCACAAGACGACTGGTCAATTCGGCAGCATGACTTTTAACTTGTGTACCAAATGTATCCAAAAGCAAACTATAGACTTGACATGCCACACGTTGCAAACTGGGCTTCTGTGTCGAATCAAGCCAAGCGTTCAAAAGTTTGTAGATTGTGGGTAACTTGTCCGTATGACGACTCAACAATGATTTAATCAAGGCCGCAGACATCTCACGACATTTAGGAGAATCGTCATTAATCAAACGCATCACAAGCGCCAAAAAGGTCGCATCCACAAATTCGGCATAAATCTCCACACTAAACTTGGTAATCACATGATGCAACAGCTCCATAATCGATTCACGGCCGCTTTCAAATTCGAATTCCAAATTTTTGACAATAAAACTGATTTGTTTCTTGAGTCGTCCTTTACCCTGAGGGTAGTCCATCAAAAACATGAAATAGACTGATCTGGCTTGTTCGCGAATCTCTTTGCTATGATTTGTCACCATGATATTTGACACCGCGTCCATCAAGTCGTACATTTCGGGTGCAATGAATTTACGTGAGATAATGGCACGCACTAAGGCAAAGATGGTCCCCTGTCTCTCGACTTCTTCCATGTCCGGACGAATGAAATTCAAAATATAAGTCAGTTGGGCTTCCGAAAGAGATGAGCGAGAACTATCACGGATACAGACCGTCAAGAGCTTGAGACAAGCCTGAATGGTTTCAGTTTGGGTTCCACCTGACGACTTGATAAGAGCAAATGATCGGTCAATAGAGACATCCACTGCGGTTGCAATATTCGGAATAGGCATCACAATCAGCTTGGACATGATGCGAGCTGCTAAAACCACGTTGGCGGATTGTTTGGTATATAACGTGTTTCCGACTGTATTGACCAACTTTTTGAATCGCTCACAAACTTCAGTCTCACTCAGATTGTAAGAAATCTTTTTCAAAGCGGTACTGAACAAGTTTAAACCAAAGTAGACAAACCGATAGGCGTTTGCTCGATAGTAATCCACAGGTTCAGCCGTAGGTCGCTTCACTTGTACTTCGAAATTCAACTCCTTTTGGGTCTTGACAATCTTTTCTTTTTTGGTGGTCTTGTAGTCTTCGATATTTTCGGAAATCAGACCATAAGTAAAATCGAGCAGTTCCATAGATTCAAATCCAGGGTTATTGACCAGTCCCTGAGAGATACGACGCAAAAGATCGTCCACTTTACGCAGTGTACGATTACTTTCCGTTTCGGACATGACATTTTTGAGAGGCACCAAAAGCACACCTACGTTCTTGAACTCAATCACTTTAGATATCTGTTCAAAGGAGGCTGGACTACGACGGCTCTTGGCTTCCTTAGTCTTGCCCGTCATTTCATCTGCATCCTTTTCGTCTCCAATGCCACTAAAGATATCGTTCATCAACACGCCTGTCAGTTGGCTCAAACAATAATCGAGATCACCCACGTTCAAACGGGGTGCCATATCCAACAAGAGAGCGTTGATGGTATATCCCAGCACATGAAGTTCATAACCCTTGGTAAGCGCAGCTTTAAGTTCGGTAATGAAGAAATTAAAGTAAGAGGGTCCCAAAAACGCACTGAGTTTGATAAGTGTTTCACGTGTTGTATCACGAATATCTTGGGCTCTACTACGCATAATATGACAAACAGACGTCAAAAGGCCAGGCAAGTTAACTCGCTTAGATTTTTCGGGCAAGCTGCACAAAAGCTTAGCAATACCCAAAGCAAGAGGTACACGCACCAGGACCGACTTTCGACTGCTATTAACGTTCAACAATGCATTCAATTCAGGCAAAACCTTCTCGACCAACACACTATGCACCTTTTCAAGTCCTTCTTTGGCTTCTTTGATCACTTCTTGTTCGACCAACTCATCCGTGGTTTCTTCATCCTCCTTGTCTTCTTCTTCTTTGCGCTCTTGTTCAATCTTCTCATCTGTCAAATACTCGATTCTAACCTTTTGTCTTCCCATCACCTTTTGAACATCTTCATCCGATAAATCAAGACTCTTGAGGTCAAAATGGAACGAATTCAAAAGTCCCACAATTACACGTACATATAGTTTTTCCTTTTCTTCATCTGTCTTGATCAATTTCAAATAGTTTTGCAACAGACGATAGTAGTGGTTCCAGGGAAGCTGTTTGGCCAACGCAGACAAAGTCAAGGTACATTGCTGAAGCAAACTGTTATCGGCCACACGATCGCTTTCATTAAAAAAGGCAGTGATGATTGGCACAAAGATAAAATTGATCGTAGATACCTTGAATGTGGCCTGTTGTGAAAGCTCGGCTAATCGAAGCAAGGCACGAGAACGACGATGGACTTGAATATGATAAATGTTGTTAAAAAAGTTGACTTCATCATCACCACCTCCAGTGACTTGAACCAAGTCTTCAAACATGGGTAATTCGGGTAAAGATTTGACGCAGGCGTTTAATAGACTGACGAATTCGACTCGGACGACTTCTAGACGTGAACGAAGACCACGTTTGATGCCAGGATAGAGCACGTGCTGAACGTGTTCAATCAATTTTTCCTTTTCGTCGGATTCTTCAATGGCCTTTAAGAACAATGTCATACAATGTGTGGCTGTACCACGGATTGAGAGTTCCTCAGGGTTATGCATGCAGTGTGTGAGTTGATGCAAGATCGGGAACCACTGGTTGGCATCCAATTTGTCATAATGTTCTTCCGCAAGAGAGTTCAAAGCCTCGAGCATACTATCTATATCCTGTTCATCCATACGTCTGACAGAATAAGAATTGAGCTTTGTCAAGAGCTCATCTACAGTGCGCAATTGGGGGTTGATTTCAGACATGGCATGGAAGACTTGCACAAGTCCGGTACGACTTTGACGCGAATAAGCCGTCGCAAACATGTTGGAAGCAATCGAGTAATATTCACGGTAAAGATAAGAATCCACTTGAAAATCAGGTACAATCTTGATCAACTTGGACCAAATCGTATAAATGTCTTGCTTGGATTTTTCGGGGATACTACGTGATGGCTTCTTTAAACTGGGCAACAAGAGTTCGATAATCTTGGCCGCTTGCGTTCCATTTTGTGTGTAAGAAGAAATACGCGCGGCAATTGCGATTTCTCTTACTGCATATTTCGCGTTACTAAATTTAGGATCGCTTTTATCGTGCATCAGACGGAACTGGAGAGACTGGAGCAAAGGATCGACGTGAGCCACAACCGTTTTCGATTTGAGAGATTCGTCTGTATCCATTTCATCATCGCAAAGGTCGAGTATGGACTCGATAATCTCCAGCAAGATGTTTTGGACAGGTGCACCTAATGACTTGGCACCCAAGGTAGCAATGATTTGAGGAATCACTTGTGGGTTGTAGTCACAAAGGTAATGAGCATGCTCTGTTTTTTTAGACCAAGTGGCAAACAATGTCACCAAGGGGGAAATGTCATGAGTACTATCTTGAGGTAAAGTAGTTATACGAGGTGTGATAAAAGCGGTAAACATGGCAGAGACATATGGACTGAAATCAAATTGGCCATTGATCTTGAACATTTCAACAATTCGTTTTATGGCCATATTCTTAACTTCTTTGGATTTTGAGCTTTGGAGGACCGCACCTTCATCAATATCCATATTATCATCGCTATGACCACGAGCAAAGTAAATAATGTAAAGAACCACCTTCAATAGATCAGGAAGGAAAGGCAAGACATGAGAGGCCATCTGTTTGATAATATCTTCCAACAAATTCAAGAAACCTGTTTGCTTTCTCCAGGCCACTTGTTCCAACTTACTTCCTGTCTGTTCATCAAATATGAATTGATCAACAGAGGATGTATTTACAATGGCCTCAAAGGGTTCCAAGGCAAGATCGATAAAACAACGAATCTCATTCACTCGACAGCAAGAGATAGCACTTAAGATAGCCTTTCTTCTCGAACTCTTGTTGATCTTGTTGGTTGCCTTACTCTTTTGAACCAAACGACCAAACAAGATACGCATGACCACAGGCATCAATGCATCACGATGAGCAGGATCAATCTGGGTGTTTTCGTCGCTTTGGATCAAGGAAGAAAGTTCGTCACGGAATTTGACATCATCCATCAGATTACGAAGATTATCGGCATAAGGTCGGATGCTCGTGTTCTTCCAGGTAAATACACAATCAAGAGCGGCCAGTTGTAGTTTGGCATCACCCATTGTCACAATGTGCAAAAAGATCGAATAAAGCTCTTGGTTCTTGTAAGCACTCTTTGTGTTGGTAAAGGCTGAAAAGAGACTGAGCCAGCTGGTCATCTTGGTCTTTGTGAGTCGACTGGAGCGTGGCAATATTTGAACCTTATTTTCTGTTTCTTTTTGCTCGTCTGCGTCGACGTCTTTATCATCGTCTTCATCGGTAGCGAGATGGAGAAACTCGGTATTGAAAAAGTCCATAAACATGGTGATCAAAAATCTACCTTTAGACTCTGTAGTCACATTGGTTTCCTTTAATACAGAGAGCAAGATGTTGTAATAATTCCAAAAGTCAATATGACCATTTTCTTGTTTACAAAACTGGAGTTGAAAAAAAAAAAGAAATCAGTTTAGATTCAATTTGATGTCTGTGTGTGTGTGTTTATACCTTTGCAAATAACAATGCCAAACTTTGAGCTTTCTCTTCCTTCATAATAGACCAAGCTCTATTTTCAACATAAAGAAACTTTGTCAACGTAGGACAATCAAAAGAAATTTTGCCAATCTTTGTCGAGTTTGACTCCTGAGGTTCATCGTCCTTGAACAAATTTCCAAGAGTATTTTTGGACATGTTATCCCACAGCAAATCCTTTTCGTCACCAAATTTCTCTAGTTCATTATAAACAAGATCCCAGTAGAGGGCCGAATTGACTTGAGAAAATGTCACCAATATCTTTTTGGCATCTTCCCATAACGGACGCAAGTTGACTGTAAACACACCCAATGCCAATCGAGGAATAAAATCGACATAAAGATCGGGGACACGTTTTGATGAAAGCAACAGGTTCAATTTTTGCATCAACTTGACCTTTTCACGATAATCTTTGAAACTGGCTTCGATTTCTTCAATATCGACAGCGACGGAGGCAATATCGCATGGATCGTTTGTCAAGTGGTTTTCGTCTTGTTTTAACGTAGGTTGTTCGAAAAGAGCAATGATTTTGAAAGAGTTCAAACGGACTTGACGTTTGTAGGAACTGAAATTGTATTTAATGGAAGGATAGATTTGTACAAGATATTCTTGAGAAAATTTACTTTTGTCTTGGTTTCTTTTTTGGGAAAAATGTTTAGTTTAACATATTTATTTATTTTTTTTTTTTTTTTTTTTTACCTTGCAAGATAAAAGTAGCGAAACATACCGGAAAGTATTACTTCATTCTTACCATAGCTTGACAAGATTTCTAAAAGGCCTTGATGTCTATCCATCATCTGTGATAAAACCTGCTTGTTTTGTCTTGCAAATCCAGCCAATGTTTCCAACACCAGACCCAAAAGAGATTCCAAAACAAAGTTCTTGTGTGCCAAAACAAAAGGTGCATCGATAATCTGATTGAATTCTTCTTTTTTCAAAAAGTCTTTGAGTGAATCAAGCAATGAAAAGAGTTTAAGGGTTGCTTGGTCCGAAGGTACATCAATCAAAGGCAAAAGATAAAGTGTGGACGCTAAAACAGTAATAGAAGAGATATCACAATGGACAGTAGGGTCTGTAGCATTCAACACATTTCGTTCCTTTTCCCAATCTAACTTTTGGTTCAAAATGTTCAAAAGACCTTGAGGTAATATAGGTGTTGGGTAACGTAAAAGTCCAGATTCGGTAAAACTGGAAGATAAAGATCCACTCTTTAAAATATCAGTAGATGAGATTTCTGATAAGAATAAAATTGTTTCCTTTGGTTTGGTGTCAAAATGAGTAGTTGTATATCTAATTTTTGATAAGTTTTCTATAAAAAAAAAAAAAAAAAAAAAAAAAAAACTCGCTCTTTTTTACCTGATCACGTAAGGTAAAGCAATCTGTGTAAAGTTTCCCCAATCTGATTTAGCCAAAGTAAGATAAAATCCATATACAATGTCGGGTTGATCAAATCCAGATAGTGCTTCTAATATAACACGACCCCCACTGACCACTACTTCCAATGGACCATTATAAAGTGTACCAACCACAGCGCGTAAACATTCCGTATAAATATAATTGGGATAAGTGTTGCTAAAGATCATCTTTGAGAGATTCTGAAGTTGTTCCATGATTGGTTTAAAATCCTCTATACGGCTTGCTTTACGCACGGTGACAAACATGGTCAACAAAGATAAATGAATGGCCAATTTGATCTGATCAGAGTTGTTTTGTTGGATTTCTTGAATGACAATATGAATGATAGGTGTAAAATGTTGTCGAAGTGTATGATGTTGCATTAAAAGAGTAGTTTGGGTCAATACTTTATGAATAGGACTGCTTGATAAATGATCTACAGTAACATCAGCAGTGTAGGATTGAATCAAGAGTTCCTTATAGATCGATTCTCCTCTAGAATGAATACGGTGATCGATTTGCTAATTAATTTAAAAAATGTCAATTTTGGAACGTTTCTTGAAAGAAAAATAGCTGTCTACCTTGATTGCTTCAAAAAATAGCATGGCTAAGCCTTCTTCATATTCTTTGGAAGGACCTTGTGTTAATGATTGAAGGATGCATTGGATAATCCTTGTAAGATCGGCGCCTCTAGTTTTTCTTAACAAAAATGCAAATGCTTCGGCTGTGAACTTTCGAACATAGGGTTTTCCTTGATTATCTTCTCCCAACAACTTGGATAAAAGTCTATAATATGGTGTTAACGCCCGCTTTTTTTTTAAAAAAAAAAAAAAAAGAGAAGGGGGAGGGACTTACAAAAATGTCTTGTCCAATTCTGGTAAGATTTGTCTTGACAAAAATTTGAATAAATAAGCAATACAATTAAATACACTCTAAAAAAAATATTAACTAAATTTTCTTATGCACATGAATCTTTACCTCAAGTAATTTAATATCTCTATGATAAACTAAAGGAAGTACACTTGATAACAATCGAGGATAATAAGGATAAAAGTCACTTTCCAAATCCTTGGCTAACTTTGTCACCAAACTATACAAGTGTCAATTTTTTTTTTTCTAGTAAAATTTAATTTATATCGTTCTTACTCCAGGAGACCATCATAGGCCATACTATCTTTGACTTGAAGATGTTTTTCAAGGATATCAACAATTTTTTCTTTATGATAAATAATCGAGGGTAAAGATTTCACAAGTGGTGTAATTTCTCGAAGAAAATTCTTGAAATGTCTCGTCATATTCAAATCTTTCCAAGACTCAAGTGCTTCATAAAAGAAGGAACCATGGTGATCGGGTTCGTCATCAACAAGTTTAGATCGACGTACAACATCGACTTTAATACGATCCACCCGGCTTTTAAAGGATTGATACTATTCAATTGTTATTTGAGAACATTTCTAATTATCTTTACTTTGAATCGGTTTTCTCCTTGACCGGTATTTAGTTCAAGAGGTACGGAGTTATCCTTCATAAGTTATATATAAAAGCACTTTCACAAACAAACAAAAAAAAAAAAAAAAACAAAAAATACAGATATTTATGACAAGTTGAAGTCTGTATGTCTGTGTCTGTGTGTGGTTGTGTATTTGTGACTTGAATGAAAAACAGTCCGAATATACAATTTAGGAAGAGGGAAGGCTTTTTTTTTTGAAATTGTAAAATTTTATTTTGAAAGTTGTTTTTCAAGGTTTTTTTGATAATCTATAAATCAATACATCAGTACCACCCAAATTTCTTCAAACACTCGGAAACTTACTTGAACTTTTTTGAACAACTTCTTGGTTTTCTTTAGCCAAGAAAAATACATTGGATGAGGGCACTTGTCTCTCATATATACACTTTGTTAAACAATTGAATTAGAAGACACCCTTTTTTAAAAGTTAGAAACTTACAGTATTTGGGTTTAAATGAGTCAGTTCTGCATTGAGTACTTTAGCTTCTTGAATCTATAAAATTAACATTAACTTTTTTCAATATGATTTGCTTACTTGTCTTTGTAAATTGTCGTTTTGAAACATAATTTTTATGAAAGAAAAAAAGAAGCTTAAAAATTTATTGGATCTTATTTAATAACTTGTATGTATACACACTTATATATGTGTTTATTGATATCAAATTCATAATGCTACATTTGCTTTTTTTTCCCTCCCCATTGACGAGTGTGATATTAGGTGTAACACTAACAGATTAATACAAATACTCATGGTTGGATAAGAAAAAGAAGAATCTAGCTTATCTTTTTTCAACATACAATTTCCATTCAAAAAAAGGGCAATCCTTTATCATCTCGATCAGAAAAATAGGGGATATGTTAAGTTTGATAGATAATCATTGTTTCCATGACAACAAATAGCAGTAAAATGATCATTTTTTTTTCGGTTAAATTAAGTTGTCGAGCGCTCCGAAAAATATATATGAAAAAAAGAAAAAAAGGACAAGAAATTATTAATTAATACTCTTCTTTTCTCTCTCTCAATCTTTTTCTTGACAATCATGAAGCATACAGAACCTCAATGGAATCACATATCTATTCATCAACAAAAAATGACACCTTCTCCTACTCCTACTGTGAAACCAAACATGTACTTCGATGCAGAGAAAATTGATGGTTCGAAAAAAAAAAAAAAAAAAAAATGCTTAGAGACTGAGTTTTTGATTTTTTTTTTTAGATGTGCAATACAATGTGGATAGTGAACAAAAGAGAAAAAAAAGACGCATGGAAAATAGAAATAGATGCCTAAGATGTTTATGCTGTGCCTGTTGTCTTCCTACATGGGCTACATGGATTATCTGGTTTATTATTATTGCCATCATTATTGTGGTTGTAGCCCTTGGAACAATAGCAGGTACTTTTGTTATGCCAACTGTCGATATCGGTGGAGTCTCGACCAGCCCTACTCAAGCAGGACCACAAATCAGTATCTCTGGAGGTACTTTTAATATCAACTTTGGTTTGATTATTTCCGTCAATAATCCAAATATGCTCAGTATTGATTTATTGGATGTTACCGCCACCGCTTATTATCCCAATCAGAGTGGAAAGGGACATACAAAGATTGGTGGTGGTTATTTAGCAGAACAATTCGTACCCACTTATAGTAATTTCAACTTTACTTTTCCTTTCGCTATTCAATATAACCCAACTTTGGATACAGACCAATCAATTCTTAACGATCTCGCTAGTAAATGTGGATTGACGGGTGAGAACCCAGAAGATATCACAATCGATTACACAATTCATGTCACAGCCAAAGTGTTATTTATTAAAGTTAAACCAACGATTAGCTCCTCTACAACACTTGCTTGTCCTATCAGCGCTAATGGGGCAAGTTCTGGTCTGGGTGATGGAACAATATCAGGTCTCGACTAAAATAATTTTTCTTTTGCCCATTTTGTATATTTTTTTTTTTTTTTTTTCCTTGTATAAATTCTTTTGGGAAAAGCTCCATTATCGTTTTGTGTTTTGTTATGTAATTTGCACCGTTTTTTTTTTTTTTTTTTTTTTTTATGGACACTTGAATATTTTATTTTTCAAAGTAAAAACCAATGGATTGAATTTTTAACCTTATTAAAGCTCATTGGAGTGGGCACGCAATAATGATTGGCCAGAGATTCCTTTACTGATAAAAAATGAGTCACTGAGTTGACCCTGTTTGTACCAATGAAAAAAATTAAATTTCTAATTTCTTTCTTTCTTTTCTCTCCCACCAAAAAAAAAAAAAAAAAAGCAATATAGATCAACTCGTGGACAAGCCAAGAACTATAGTTTTGAAGAAGCAGTGATGGCCGGTTTAGGTCCTGACGGAGGACTCTTCATTCCTCACAGCATTCCCACTTTACCTGAAAACTGGCGTCAACAATGGTCTAAATACAGTTTCCAACAACTCGCTAGCGAGATCTTGTCTTTATTTATTGACGATTCTGAAATTCCTCGTCAAGATCTCGATACATTGATCGAAAAGTCTTATTCTACATTTAGATCCAGCAGTGTCACACCTTTAGCCAAGATCCAGGACGGATTCTATGTTTTGGAATTGTTTCATGGCCCTACCTTTGCTTTCAAGGACGTCGCTCTTCAATTTGTTGGAAATCTTTTTGAATACTTTTTGGAACGTAGAAATAGACAAGAAAAGTCAGATCATGTTCATCGTTTGACTGTTGTCGGTGCTACTTCCGGTGACACTGGCAGGTAAAAATTTAAAAAACCCCCCACCACCACCACTATGAGATGTAATTGAACTAATATATATATATATATATTTAGTGCTGCCATTTATGGTCTTCGTAACAAAAAAAACGTTTCTGTCTTTATCCTTCATCCCCAAGGTCGTGTTAGTCCTATTCAAGAAGCTCAAATGACCACCGTTTTGGACTCCAACGTGCACAACCTGGCTGTCCAAGGTACATTTGATGACTGTCAAGATATTGTCAAGAACTTGTTTGGTAACCAAGAGTTCAACAATCGCCACAAGTTGGGTGCCGTCAACTCCATCAACTGGGCTCGTATCCTCGCTCAAACCGTTTATTATTTCCAAGCCTACTTTGAACTTTTACGTTCTTTAAACATTGATCCTGCCTCCCCCGAAGCCGACGCCATCAAGTTTGATTTCTCTGTCCCCACCGGTAACTTTGGTGACATCTTGGCCGGTTACTTTGCCTATCGCATGGGTCTTCCCGTCAACAAATTACTCATTGCCACCAACGAAAACGACATTCTCTATCGTTTCTTTGGCTCCAACGCCTACGAAAAGCAAACAACCGACGGTGGTGTCAAGGCTACCTTGTCTCCCGCTATGGATATCTTGGTCTCTTCCAACTTTGAACGTTTGCTCTGGTATTTGGCCAACGAAACCGAGACGTCCGAGGAGTCGTGTGTCAAGGCTGGTCAAACCGTTGCTGGCTGGATGCAAGAATTGAAAGAAAATGGCGTCTTTAAGGTGTCGGACGAGGCTGTCCTCAAGGCCCGCGATATCTTTGACGCTGCTCGTGTCTCTGACCAAAAGACATCCGATACCATTCGTGCTTACTATGAGCCCAAGGACGCTAACGTGAAGCCCTATGTGCTTGATCCCCATACAGCTGTAGGTGTGGCTGCTGCCAATGAATTGATCGAGCGTCAACAACTCAAGACTTACCCTTCAGGATCCGATATCTTGATCTGTCTGGCTACAGCTCACCCTGCTAAATTCTCTGAAGCTGTTGAAAACGCTCTCAAGACAAACCCTCACTTCAATTTCAAAAAGGATGTTCTTCCTTTGGAATTCAACGGCTTATTAGAAAAGGAACGTAGAGTGACCTTTGTTGAACGCGCTGAACCTCAATTGGTCATGGATGTTATTGAAAAAGAATTGGTCAACGAAGGTATCTCATTCTAATTTATACATATGAAATAAAAAAAAAAAAAAAAAAAAAAAAAAAAAAAAAAAAACGCACACACACACACACACACATACACGTACTTTATTAATATTATTATTTTTTTTTATTGTTTATGATTTGAAGTTGTCTCTTTTGCTCCAAGTGGTACATCATCATCTTCGTCATCCTCTTCTTCACCGTTATATTGTGAGCCAAACATTTGGGATTGATTCCACATGGGATTGAATTGTCCATATTGCTGTTGCTGTTGTTGCATCATCATCATGGACATAGGGTCCATCATAGGATACATCATGGGCATATTCATCATGGGATACATCATGGGTTGGCCCATCATGCCCATCATGGGCATCTGCCCATTACCTCCTTGCATCATGGGCATCGAGTTCATCATTGGTTGGTTCATCATGCCTGAACCCATCATCGGTGGCTGTTGCATCATGGGCTGTTGTGCTCTTTGTTCCATCATATATCTTTCTCTTTCTCTTTCCAATATACGTTCCTTATCCAACAACCGACCCTTATTCGCCTCCTTTTGCTTTTTTTCATGTTCGATTTGAGAAATCATGCCCACCAGACCCGATCGAGGCTCAGGGGGTTTATTGGGTACCTGGATCAAGGGCTGTCCGGTCGCTCTCGCATAACCCTCTTGATCGCGAGCAGAGGGGTAATCAGGCTTGAAAGTGTCCAAGAGAGAGTTTTGGGTTGCAAAATGATCTCCGAGTTGAGGAATCACAGGCCCATCTTCGGTGGCAGGGTATCCGTCGTCATAGTATTGTCCTTCGTACATGTATTGATCGTTGTACATTGGTTGGTGGTTGTTGTACATGGCTTGATTCATCGGCTGATTCATCTGTTGGTTATACATTGTTTGTCTTGATTGATGAATAGGTACGTCGTCATCATCACTTTCTGAATATTCGCCTTCTCCTTCTTCTTCATCGTCGTCGTCATCATCATCATCATCTTCGGAATCACTGATTTGGGTTGTCTTGGGTCGAGGCAAACTTACTTGTTCAGGTTGTTTTCCTTTGACGGATGTTTGGGATGGATTCTTGTTTTCAATGTCTTGTAAAATACTATTTCTAAAGCTACCTTCTTCAGTGGTAGATAATGTAGGTAGACTGTCTTGGGTGATATGGGCCTTTTTGACTGATTCATCGCTATCTGACTCCTCTTCTTCCTCTTCTTCTTCTTCCTCTTCTTCATCACTGGCATATGTCATACGTCGAGAGTTTATACTGGGTGTTTTCAAACTAGGTGTATTCAAACTAGGTGCATTCAAGCTCACGTTGGATGATCCAGACTTTTGTGGTATACCGTTGGGTACATTTAGTTGTTGTTGTTCTGGATGCATGTTAAAATTTTGTTGTTGTTGTTGTTGTGGAGGTAAATTTTGTGGTTGTTGAGATGCCCGTTGATATCTTTGAGTCATCTGAGGACCACCCGGTATCTGATGTATAAGACCCATCTGTGGCCTCATACTCATTCTCTGTTTTTGATTCTTGATCTTTTCTTGTAAAAGTTCCGTATACTCTTGATCGGTCGTCAACACTTCTTTTAGACTCAAAAACAAATTTGGGTCATTCGCGGTCTCTGCGAAATTGAGAGATTGAGGATTAACAGGGTCATTCAAGAGATGAAGAGGCCGTCCGTTCAATTTGAAGGTGTCCAATATAGAAACAACCCAGGGAGCCAATTCTCTCGCGGGCACCATCACAAAACATGTCACTGCTTCCTCTGCTTCGTCTGCATTATGGCCCATGATCTTGAACACGCTAGCCGAATCGATCGACTGTGGTGGCTCTGGATAAACCACATGTATCTGACTGACGCTGGATATCGTCTTGACAGCCGTCTTTGCCTTTTTGGATTCATAAAAACTGATTTTGGCAGTCGTGTTCTTTTTTCCAAACATCTTCTTGCTCTTGTCCGACACCGTTGTCCAGTATTTTTCCCAGCCTTGCTTTTCGAATCTCACCTGAACTTCACCCTCCATCTTTGTCACAGGCTTACTCAACAGATCCGTTTGAGCAGCGATGACTTTATAAGTCAAGATGGCCTGTATTAATTTGGATTCGTAGCAAGACAACTTGATGGCCTCCATCCATTGATCCATATCCCTTGTCCTGAACAAAAACCGATTGCTGCCAGCCGAGTTTAATGAGAATACAGCCTCGCCTTCTTGAGCAAACGGCTGGACCTTGGCTTCTAAAATGGCCACACATTGCGCTGTCACTTGCTCTTTCACGTCCGGCCAGAGAGACAATGAGGGTCCGCAGAGTTCCATGTACCATCTTGACCAGGGGTCTTGACACTCTTTACCTTCGACTGTCAAATCGTTCCTTTTCTCAACATATCCTTGCCAGTATACTTTTTGTGAATATCTTTCATAAAGTGTTTGAGCTACTCTGAGATCGCCTGAGGTAGTCGAAGGATTAGACTGTGGTGGTAAGGCCTTGATAAAGTTGTTGGGCCGTTGAGGAGAAGAAAGTGGTTGGTCATCATCATCTGAATCTTGAGTTTGTAAATGGTGCATTCCTTCAACAAGGGAATTGTCGTTTGAATTCATTTTTTTATTTTTTTTTTTTATTACACACACACACACACACACACGCTACTATAAAACAAAATATATACAAGTTATATATGTATTTCTTTCGAGATTTTTTTTTTTTTTTACCTTTTGTTAATAGGAGAATAAGAGAAAGAGAGAGAAAAAAAAAAGGGAGAGGGGGAGAAAGTGGTCAATTGGGGGGGAGAGGAG
Source organism: Rhizopus stolonifer B9770 (assembly GCA_000697035.1). Taxonomy (NCBI): domain Eukaryota; kingdom Fungi; phylum Mucoromycota; class Mucoromycetes; order Mucorales; family Rhizopodaceae; genus Rhizopus; species Rhizopus stolonifer. The sequence goes on from JNDS01004850.1 coordinate 24,820, forward strand.
GAACTCATTTTTTTTAAGTAACGCACGTGATTTGAGTTTAAAACCATGCAAGTGATGCACTGGTTTGGAAGGACCCTGATTTGTGTTACAATATTTCACAACTATATTTTCTGTAAAAAAAAAAAAAAAAAAAAAAAAGCTTGATAGTTTTATTTTTTTTGGAGGGAAGTGGGGGGGGAGGGAAAGAGACATCATCAAATAATCGTTTTGTGATTTGTCTGAAGCCTAAAAACTTTTTTTAAATTAAATCACGTGCTCTGAAATTTAAATGCAAATGTACTCTAGTGATCTTCTCACTATGACTGACACTTTTTTTTTTAGGTTAACCAGATCTTGATAAAAAAAAAAAAAATGTCTATCATTACCGCTAGATTGTACATTTCAATAACAAGTTATATCACACCAGGTCTTGGCAAATGAGGTCAAAAAGTAGATTATTTTGTTTTAGATAATCAAAGAGAGGAAATACTCCACCATCATTCAAGAGAGAAAAAAAAAAAAAAAAGGCATTTTTCTCAGTTTAAAAAAAAAAAAAAAAAAAAAATTCTCATTAACTTTTCAATGACGACACCTATACCTGATCCTGTTGCCATCTCTGGCGTTCCCATTGTGACATTTATGAAAGAGAAAGAATGTAAACAAGAGAACTATTCTTTTTCTTTTGGAAAAACTAATTTGGAGGAACAATTAACATTTTTTTTTTTTAAAAAAAAAAGGGACTAATCTTGCCTATGTGAAATATTTTGCAAAGAAATCAAAAGTTGTAAATGCCACCTTTAAAGCTCTCAACTCTAATGGATTCACTGTATCTTTTAAAAGATCAGACGGTACTCTAGAAGAAACTTCTATTGAGTACACTACCTCAGTGACAAAAATAGAACATGTTTTACCAGCGTTGACAGTCATGGCTAATGAAGCCGAAGACCATTTAAACTTGGTAAACTCCTAAAAAAAAAAAAAAAAATCTAAAACGATTTCATTAAAGCCAAGGTCAATGACATGTCTACCTTCATTAAAAGAACTGAATGATATACAAAAAAGTGTATTTTATGCTCCTGATTTACACTGGCAAGTTCTGATTGGTTTAGGATTAGCCACGAATTTCCTTTTGGGTTACGCATCCGATGATTTTTTAAATCAAAATATGCCATTGTTTCTTATTGGTTTACGTGATACTTTGTCTGTCTTGTGGATTCAAAGAATATTCAAGAGCGCGGTTCTATGTCATCTGGTGGAAGGGTTATTTGCATTCACGGTTTGTTATAATAGAAGATATAGTCCTTGGATTATTTTTAAATGGACTTTGAGTACCATTATGTTTGGTTATGCTTCCATGTCGAAACTAATTGGATCTCAAGTATAATAACTCCTCTTTATATTTATATCTTGATATGAAAATCTATTGTGTCAAGAAGTATATAAAGTCATTATTTTTAATGAGACCAAATAGACTCTTTTTTTTTTTTTTTTTTTTTTT
>JNDS01004851.1:0-21430 GCA_000697035.1 Rhizopus stolonifer B9770
ATAAGTAAGAGTTTGTAGACACAGACCTGAACTTGTAATACATAAGATGTACAATCTCCCGTTGTACATAATTAATAACTAAGACGAGAAGTCTTAGTAGGACAAAAGCAATCAAGAAGTATATAAAGAGTTGTATTATTCATCCAATAAAGACCACCTAATTTTTGATAAAGTCCTGTCATCACTACGACCCTTTCATTTAATCTTAGGATAAAACAGTCTTGAACAAAATAACTAACAGCTTCTATAAACTACTATAGAATAGTATGATGCTTTATGGCTTTTTTCAGTCAAGTTGCTCTTTTGCTAGGAAGCTTCTTGTGTGTTGCCATTTCCTGCTATGGTCATCTTGCCTTGTTGTTTTTACGGCTCATAATTTCATTACTTCTGGCCTATTTTACTTTTTGGTCTTCCTTTTCTGGCAATCTTCCGATTTGTTTCGGTTTGTTCCTGTATGCTGTGGATGAAGCTCATTGTTACGATAATCTTTTTGGTGGTAGAATACCTTCTGTTAACTTGGGTTCTTTTTAGGTTTTTCGTATTAATGGTATACCTTCAAATTGGTTTTTCACTTTGATTTTTCTATGCTAGTGGTAAAACTTGTTATAATAGCGCTTTTTTGGGTGTTGGAATTTTTTTGGCTACTCTTCATCTAAGGTTGGGCTTCTTTTTGTATTGGTGTTCCTTGCAATGCCATAATTCCTCTTGGTTTGTCTTTGGCTCCTCTTTTTTGGCTCTCTTTCCATCGTCTGTGCTGATGGTGCCATCTCATTGTAACAATAACTCCCTTTGTCGACAGTATTTTCTTTTTTAGATTCTTTCAAGCACGGGTAAAAATGAAAAGTATTTTATTTTATCTCTTTCAATATTAGCTTTCGATTCAACTATGGTCGTTCTTCTTTATATTCTTCGGATAATTTTCATGTCTGACGCAGCGTGATGGTTCTTGATTTTGAAAATGATAAAATGCTTTGGGTCTCTTGTTGTTTTGGCTAAATGTCTATACGAATGCTTCTTTGTAGTCCTTCATTTAAAAATGGTCATCCTCTGCTACTACATTGTCGCTTAATGATGGCGTTCTGGCCGTAACTTGTATTACATGAATACTGTACTAATATTTTTAGGCACAAAGATGATAGCGGCCTATGATCTTTGGTCAAGAACAACTTGTTATTCAGCAAAATACACATCGCAATACTCAATTCAATTTTTATGGATAAAAAAAATCAAAGTACACTCGACATGACACTCAACATGACACTCGGCATGGCACTTGACATCTCAACATGAAGCTTCCTGACAAGGTAAGCTTCTCGAATGGATTACTCAATACAACAATTATTATTTCAATAAACAATTTTATTTTGGATTTTTTTTTTAAAGATGTATTTATTATGTAAAGGCAGGGAAAGGGAGGGAAGGGGAGCGAACCTAAAATTAAGCACGTTTCTAAACCAATAATAAAATATGCATATAACACACATGATGGGTTAGACTCATGCTCCGTTTATACTTTTGGTAGTAGCCACATATCACACACAACGAATGGTTTATTGTAAATGACTCTGCAGATTTACTGTTATTATACGTTGTCTGCAAGGAGACTTGGGCTGTGTTTCAATTTTTCTTTATTTGGACGAAATATAGGAAAAAATTACAATAAAATAAGAAATGTATAATTTTTGGACATTATCGATGATCGTAAATTCGGTAAGAGTAATAAACCAAGGGCGGGTGGGCGGGGAGCCCAAGTCTCCTCTTGCCTAGTATAATGATTTAAATTCTTCGGGCGAAGCCCTCGAATTGATTTTCAATATACTGTAATTGCTTAAATTCCGTATTTAAATATACTGTAATTACAGTATATTTAGAGTCCACTTTGCGCCGCAGTGATTTTGGCAAATGAATTTCATCCTTAGTTCGTTAAACTTCACAAGGACACTGGTAAAGAGTTTATACTTCAAGAAGATGGTGCTCCTTGCCATAAGAGCAGCTATGCCAAGTGGTGGAAGGAGTCCTATGTCATTCGCGGTTTTGAGTACTGGCCTGCCCAAAGCCCGGATCTAAACCCAATCGAGCATGTTTGGTGGGACTTAGAGAAGAGGTTAGCTTCCAAGAGGGACCAGGTTAAAGATACTGCTCAGTTGAAAGCCTTGATTCAACAAGAGTGGCCACAAATCAGCCTTGGTCTGGCAGAAGTGTTAGTCGGAAGTATGAGAGATCGATGCCAGGCCGTAATTGAAGCCAAAGGTGGACATACTAAGTACTAACTTCGTATTTTTTTAAAAATTTGTGTAATAAATATCTTTTTTCTTTCTGTGTTTAGTTTTCGACTTAATCCATAAAGTGTTGGGTAGGCAATGCATGTTTGAAAATCAGGTATATAATTTGACTTTATTTTTTTTTATATTTTTCGAAATATTATTCGGCGTGATTGTACATTATTTTCAAAAATTATGTACTTTTTTTGTGAACCAAGCCACTGTACATAATCATTTTTTTTAATGAAATCTACCCCTTTTTTATTATTGTATAAAATATGACACCTATTACTTATTTCAAAAGCCAATTTCCTGATGGAACAATTGAAGAAATTTCTCATGCCCGCTATTGTACTGAAAAGAAGTATGTTGATTTCAATTTGGACATCGGTTGGTCTTTATATACAGTAAATATAAAATTCTCCAAAGACAACAGACGCGTTCACTTCAAGGGATGTCTTGGTTCAGTCTATTGCACAAACTCAAGATGTCTTTTTTTCGGTCTTGATGTTAGACCTGCTTCCAGTTTCAAATTAATTGAAAAACAGTGTTGTCTTATCTGCGAAAAACAGCTATCCCATAAAGGGTGCAAAGTTAAAGCCAACTTTGAGTTTAAAGGCAATGAGTGTACCTTGAAACGTGTCGGAAATCATAGCCATAAGACGTATTTGCCCAAACATCTGACAGTGGAAGAAAAGGTCAAGTTGAACAAAGTTATCAAGAAAAATCCATTAATCACACCAAAGGCTGCTGTAGTTGGTGTGTCTGCTAAAACCGGGGAAGTTGTTGAATCCTTTAGTGACTCAATAAACGAAATTTGAAGTAACAAGGACCGCGTAAAGTATGAAATTAATATATCAAAGAGAAGCCAAGCGATGGCAAAAAGAGGCAAGTTTCTTAGTGAGTTTGGCAAGATCGAAAAAGAGTTTGATGGATTTATCCAGTCTGCTGAAGTTGCTTCTTCCAAATGTTGTATCATTTTTGCTGCTCCTGAGATGAAGAAATATGACCTCCCTTTTGACGCTTACCCCATTGTAACAGATGTTACATACAATGCTGTTGAAGTTGGATACTACCTTTGCTCTTTTGTGCTCTATGTACCAGCGCTCAACAAACATTTGGTCATCCACCAAGCAGTAATCAGTGGATTAGAAACGAGATACTTTACAAAGTATTTTGAAAGCTTGTTCGAACATTTCGAAATTAACCTCGAGAAATTCATGGGAGTTATCATGAACTTTTCTTCTACCCAACGTAAGGGATTCCTAGAGACATATGAGAGGGCTTATTTCAAGACAAGTCAACCTTTGCCAGACGGAAGACGGTTTTTGAAAGGCTGTTACATGCACTGGATGCAATCAGTACAGCGCCTGGTGAGTAATTATGCTGTGATTCCTCGAGAACAAAGCAAGCAATTCCTTCAACTTGTATATACCTTGAGAACCACCGACTCATATCCAATCTACATGCAATCCATACTCGATTTGGCTATTAGTTACCCAAACTGCAAGAAATGGCTAAAATGGTGGTTACAACCTTCAAACGCCAGTATGATATTCAGATGTGGTTCTTTTCAACATCTAGCACTTTTGAACCACCATGTACGCACAACTAATGCAGTTGAGTCGTATCATGGTGTTCTTTACGGATTGATAGTTAAAGAGCAGTCTTCATCTGTAAGCTTGCGCTACATCGTCAGTTTCTGCAAGAATGATGGTCGTATGCTCTTCTCTTTCTTTGAAAAGGGTATTAAACCAAGCTACGGAAAGAAAAAGAGAAGATTCAGAAAAAGAATTACTGACTTTTATAAAACCAGTGATAGCAGAGCACCTGATAACAACGCGACATTGTTTTCTGAAAAAGAAGTAGTGTACGAGGAAGAAAAAGAAGAAGAAAAGGAAGGACAGAAAAAAAGAAAAACAAGTGCAAATTTAAATAAGAGCATGCTTGTAGAAAAAGAAGATGTTGTAGAAGATGAAGTCGAGCTGTTTTTTGGAAAAGTAAATGAACTGGATCTTATTTCAGGAACTGAAGAAAAATTGATGGGTCTCGAAAAAAAAATATGCAATTATATCAAATCCATCGAAAGTAAAGAAGACTATGAAGAAATAACAGAAATAATTGCACAGGATACTCTGGACTTGATCAACCAAAGCATTGACTACAACATGACAATAAATCCAAACAAGGATTCATCATGTTATCTCGATGCAATCTTCGAACTTCTCTGGAATGCAGTACTTCCTCATACAAACGAAGATATTGTCAGCGAAGGACAGAGTTTGAATGAATATGATACAAAACTCATACAAAAATATGAGATGTATCACTCACGTGGTGGCAATGGTCGAGTAAAGGCATCGGAAATAACCCGAGAGTTCGTTTGGTCTTGTGTTCCGAACCAAACAAAGGGTGAATGGGGTGACTGTGCCGGCCTTTTCGAACATTTTTTGGAAAACATGTCTGCTGGCATGCGATCTTTCTGTGAAGTTGGTGCCGCTTACCGCTTCAGACTCTGTTCAAAGAACGAAGACCATTCTGAGTTTGATCCTTTCAGCATGTCAATGCTTACATACACTTCGTCTCCTGTTGATGCTCTTTACAGATAAAGAAAAAAAACATGTAGAAAGTGCATTGAAAATGACAGCGATGGCGAAACTATTTCCTACAACTTATTAGAAGAAATGCCGCAGTTATTATTATTCAGTGATATTACCAACTTGTTGCATGAAGATGAAGATGCTATGTCTGACTACCCCAACAATATATTCGTTTATGAATGCGCCTACACTCTCCACGGAAAAAATTTTTCTACTGATAGAAGCGGTGTGCATTTTTATGCCACTTGCAGAATTACTTGCGATAGGATCTCCTTTGTAGATCAAATAGATAATTTAAAAAGCCCAAAAATAACCGTAGTATCTGAAAATGATCTTCAAAACAGAAAAAATGTTGTTGTAGTATGTTACAAAAAAATATATAGAATAAAATAGACGAATAAAGTACATACAATTATAAAAAAAATGCATAATAGAAAAGTACATAATTTTTCAAAAAGTACATAAAGTACATAAAGTACATAATTATTGGGTGGGTGCATTTAATACTAGGAGAAAAGCAGTCATTATGGAAATGTTGCGAGACCACTTCGTCATCATAATCTGGTATTCAATTATTCTTCTCTGATTGGTCTCTTGAATATATTCTACACGCTTCCCGAATGTTCCTTATGCCAGAAACTTCTTTAACAATTAAAAACATATAAATACTCTTCCAACTGACAAACGAAATAAAGGCATTCTGAATTTTCGCGACTCTAAGAAAAGAAAACCCTTAAGTCTCTCCTAACCAGCCAATCAAAAAGGCAACTTTATTTGTGACTTATTCCTCTTATTTTAGAAAGAAGTACATAATTTTTGAAAATAATGTGCATAATTTTTATCCGCACTCCTAAATAAAACCTCGTCTGGAGATGCACTTACATCACGAAAAGACGTTTTTTTTTAACCGTAAATCTTACTGCTTTAACAAAGTAATAACCTTTGTATAAGCCGTCTTTGCTAAACGTTGTAGAGATTCCATGTAAATTATCATTGGGATTGTTATTCGAAGAAAAAAGCAAATAAAGAAAAGCAACTTTTACAAATTCATGTAATACGTTGTAAAAAAAAAAAAAAAAAAAAATTAAACAGTTCTCTTCAACAATTTTCAATTTTGTAGTTTTTTTGCTTTGAGTTTGACAGATTCCGTGTGCTGTCATCTGCAGTCGAGGATGCTGATTTCACTTCATTTTCATGTAATTCAATTCTAAGCTAAACACCTTTTTTTTCACTTTTCGTCTTCGTAATACACTCTTCAAGCATACTCTAAGGTTTACTGTATTTGATTGTCATTGTAATATAAAAAGGCGAAAAAACTTTTTTAAAAAAAGTGAGATTTGTAAAGATGACATTAGGTATGCTTTTATTTTTGTGCAAAAAATAAAAGGGGGTGTTCACCGCTGAAAATAACTAACAGTTTGTCTAAACAGACCAAGTGGCTTTCCTATTAAGTTCATAAGCCTTAGTGTGACTATTGGCCATTTAAAGCCCTGAAACAATAAACCTCTGATTTCAGAGGCCTTATTTGATTCCAAACAAGTTTTGCGCGGTAGTATTATTTTAACCATTTTAAAAGATACTTGCGAAATGAAGACGAGTACCTTTTTTCTTTTGAGGATATTTAAACAAAAAAAGGTGAAACTTTATTGTTAACGCTGTCAATATTATTTTGATAATCAATAAAGTGTACACCTTTCATTTAGAAAATTAAGTCTTTGCATTCCAAACCCAAATCATTGTAAGGGTTGGATCTCACCCGCTCGCAGGAAGCCCAATACACTCCTAAGTCGATTGAAATATTCACCATGGTTTATTCGATTGCCGGTCATTGGCAACCTACTATACGAGCTGTATTTTTCCCATCATGACCCGGTTGCTCCTGAGGTTCTAAGTTTTTGATTTGATTCAGTTTCTAGACTTCTAATATCATTGTTAATGCTCCTTCTAGGCCTCTTCCATTCTATACCCTTTTTTTCCATTTGTCTCTCAAAAAGGCTTTTATCTCGTTCTCACTTGTGAACTGACCTAGGCAATGCAATCATTTAAATGTATTATGATTTTTTTTTTTAAAAAAAAAAATTATAAATATTTCTTTAATCTTAAGGATTGGATCACAAATATGTGAGACTCATACATCGAGCAATAGAGCACAGTTTAATTCATGACAGTATATTCAAGTGATAACAACTGTACACTTTTTGAAGTGCAGTACAGTATATTAGAGAGACTTGACAAAGGATGCTTCCACATTGTAGCAGCGAAAGGCGGGTTTGCCGACCACATTCCTAACCTCTTTGATAGTTAGCCAGTTGCAGACACTGCTGGAAAAGATGAGTCACTGAACACAGCTTAGAGCAGCCAGACAATTGCAGTGATAAAAATATAGTTAGAAAAGTTCAGTAAAATAATAAGATTAGACTACTTGCCTTTTTGTGTTGAGTGCAGGACTCTCTAAACGTATTCATAGTGACAGCCACATATTAGGCGAGTTATTCACGATATATGGGCCGGCATCAAAGACATACCGCTCTCTTCTACTCATCTGCAGGGTATACTAAAGAGAACCATCAAGAATACGTCCATATTGAAGAAGTAAGACTCATCTTCCGCATATGTGAAGGGCGGGTTTGCCGACCACATTCCTAACCTCTTTGATAGTTAGCCAGTTGCAGACACTGCTGGAAAAGATGAGTCACTGAACACAGCTTAGAGCAGCCAGACAATTGCAGTGATAAAAATATAGTTAGAAAAGTTCAGTAAAATAATAAGATTAGACTACTTGCCTTTTTGTGTTGAGTGCAGGACTCTCTAAACGTATTCATAGTGACAGCCACATATTAGGCGAGTTATTCACGATATATGGGCCGGCATCAAAGACATACCGCTCTCTTCTACTCATCTGCAGGGTATACTAAAGAGAACCATCAAGAATACGTCCATATTGAAGAAGTAAGACTCATCTTCCGCATATGTGAAGGGCGGGTTTGCCGACCACATTCCTAACCTCTTTGATAGTTAGCCAGTTGCAGACACTGCTGGAAAAGATGAGCCATGGAGGATGTGGACATCACAAAAAACACCAAAGCTTTTGAATGTATCGAATGCATCTTTTCAAAAAGGAAATTAAACATTAGAGCCCTTTTATAAAAATTTATAGTCAAGAGAAACTCACCTTTAACAAACAGCCAGTAAATTTTTTAATCTTCCAAAGTAATAACCTGTGAGATTTGATTTAAAGAGCTGCTAATGCCAGATAAAAAAAGAATTGTTTACGCAAAGTTTTCTGATTTACTGTTTTTCGTTGACAATCAAGAGAGACAATACACGCGCAAGAAAATGTATCTCCTTCAGTCTTGAGTAGAGATTTTTTAGATATCATAGAAGATTCTAAATTTTAGAAATCTTTAAGGTAAACAAAATTCGTCAAAACTTCTTTTCCTTTTCTTATATTACCTCACTTAAAGTGACGTCTCTGCTAAATTATTATTATGAAAATTTCCTTAGGAAAAATATATTACGTCACCAAAAACGTCTAATTCAAAGCAATAATAAATCTCCCCTTTGTCTGTCATTAACTGTTGCTATTATATACAATTTCTTATTTTTATATTTTCTCAAAACCCTTATACACTCTTCATTTCTTTTTAATAACGGTAAGTATGTTTGTTAATCGCAATAGAAAACATGGCTAAGTCCCATAGAAAACATTTTATAGTCCAAAACAATGATCAGAACACATAGAAAAGCTTTAGACGATTATTCTGATGATGACATTACGTCCAACGATCCACTTTCTAAGGAACCCAGATTTGGTCGGAAAAGAACAAAAAAAAGAACAAATTACGAATAGAAGTTTACTGTTGGCCCAGACCAAGAGTTGAATGGAATTACGTCAAATCGGGCTACGCCTTCAAGATGCGTCGATTTGGAAAGCCAATGGGTTGACAATGTCGATATCGACTTGGGTGACATTTTTTTTTTTTTTTTTTTTTTTTTTTTTTTTTTTTTTTTTGCATGAGGATTTTTATTATCGATGTCGCCAACATAGCGGATATCATTTTGAAATTTACAATAACAGGGCTTTTAACCCACAAAGAAATCAGATAAATATAATAGGGCTATACCCACGAAAGAAGAGACAGGAAATTGAGGCCTTGGGCATTTGAACCAGCGTCATGAGCATCCAAGAGAAGCATTATAACCATTACACTAGGGACTGAAGCCCCTCCTTCTCAAAGCTCTGATTTAAACCCGATTGAGCAAATTTGGCGTCTTTTAAGTAAAAGGTTTTTAAAAAGAAGAGCCGAGGCTAAAGCCCTGGATGATTTGGATAGAATAATTTATGAAGAATGGGAGAAACTTAGCAATAAAGTTTATTATAAACTTGTCCAAAGTATGACGGCTAGATGCCAGGCAGTAAAAAAGGCTCATGGCTTTAACACAGCCTATTAAAACCAAATAAAAATTGATAATTACAAAATATACATATACATTGTTAGCTGTATAAGATTTCGTGATGTTTGAAGTAATATTTATCGTATATTATAATGTTCAAAATATTGACTTAATGATGATATTGAAGATTTTATTAAAAGTGACACTCACTTTCTACGCGGAGTTGTATTTAGCGAAATAAGGAGGTTTATATTCCTGCAGACCATTTTTTTGGCGTTTTATACGGAGTATGAATAAGCCTTAGGGATTGATATATATAAAAAAAAAAAACATTTTCATAAACGCAGTTGTATACGTTTCTATAACAAGCTACCATGATCCATTATGGGCTAAACTAAAACTTTGAATGAACCCAACTCATTGGCTATAAATATAAGTTTCGGAGTATAAAACGCTTTAATAGGACCCGTAGGTTTGGCTCCTATCTTATTTTTTTTCTTTTAGTAATTCATACAGCAATAGAAAACTTGAATATAGATAAAGTGTTTTATTTTCAATTTTCCAAACCTTTTACAATGCAAAGATCAGAAAACAATTCTAATGAACTTGATAAAGTTGTTGAGCAAGAGATCCAACGAACAGGTTGTAATATTGTTCGTATTGCGGCCAGGCTGGCTAATGAAAGAATTCACGAATCATCAATCCGCTTTCCCAAGAGAAAAGCTTCGACATCAGACGAAGATGTACTTTTATTCTTCAAATCAAAATAGCTTTTTATTGACGCTTTTTTTTTTTTTTTTTTTTTTGGTAGGATTTTGAGGTAGACAACATTTGCGTAGACTCCGAAGGTGTTTCTGTTGGAACAAAGATCAAAAGAGAAGCTGTGCGTCTGTTTCAACAGTATTATGACCTAAGTTGTGAGGAAAAGGCTGTTGTTGGGTAAGTTGGATGAAGTAAATAAGATATTCCAGGTGCCTAATAATAGCAACAATAGTTTGGGATTAAATTCAATATTGGACTTAACATCTTCCTCTGCCCAAAAACGTCTTTTAATTAATAATTGGAATAATCTTCGCGGTTTATTTGGTCAACAATTCAAACCAGGTATCAAAATTGATGGAAAATTGGAAAGAAGGATTTCCAAAATTGAAGAGGTTTGTGTTTGTTGAGACCAAAAGTAACACAGTACAATTCGATAACAGCATTTTGTTGTAGGTCAGCAAAGAGGATTTAGAAAAAGGTCGATTTACTTGCTATCGTAAAGAAATAAATTCAAAAGGCAAAGTGCATGCAGATATTTTCAGCATATACTCTCAATAGTAAGTTCTGTTACATTTAATACTATAATATTAATGAATTTTATTCTTTTAAATCCTTGTAGCTTGGAACTCATGGAATTCCACTCGTACGTTTTTGAAAAAACAATTGATATCACAGAAAGCGATGTTGTGGTTAAAATGTGGTCGCCTTTGATAGAAAGGTTGTTTCGTAGAGTAGAACTTAGGACGAAATGGGGAGATACAATGGGAGAATCAGCTGATATAGAAAACAGAACAACGGGATTGAAGGTAGACTTGAGGTTTTTAAAAGACACGCTGTCCCGAAGACGCAAAGAAGCCGACAAAGCAAACTGTGAGGTTTCGAAGCTGGGCGCAGGCCATATTAAAATTACCAGTGATAGAACAAAACTTTTGATTGAATCCAAAGTAATATTAGATCATTTGATTAAAGAAGAACCTGAAAAAGTCAAAGAAATAGCGGTTCCCGCTCTCCAATTAATTGGTAGTATATTATTTATATTAAACATTCTTTTCTCTAACTTGTAAATTTTTAGGAAATCGTGCGATTCTCTATTCAATTAATCTTACAACGAATGGTCTCTATGTAGCCGTTAAGGAAGGTACCGCAGTCATCCCCAACCACATCTCTCATATCAAGGATTTCAGAGAAGTTATTATGCTTCTATTCAAATTTAAAGTAATTATATAAAAAGCTATATAGTAAATCAAATGTTCTAATGAATACAAAAGAATGCAACCACCGATGTTATGGCTTTTGGTCTTGATAGTGAAAACAACAACAGCAACAGCAGCAACAGTAACAGTACTTCCTGGGTGCGCGAAAGTTGGATCCCTCCAAACACTGAAAAAAAGAAAAGATTGCCAGACATTCCTGGCTTATTATTCTTTAATAAATGAAGTTTCTATCGCTGTTATCTCTTTAGTAAATTGCTTTATTGTTTACATAGCGTCAACCAGGTTGCTCTTAAACCTTTCATTCATCTTACTCATAAGCGTGCAGATAGAAAAGTTACAAGTTTCCAATCTTCTTTCTGTCACTTCAGTATACTATAGCTGACCTCTGACGAAGAACTTCAAATTGGATGAAATAAATAAGACATTCATTAAGCATGACTTTTTTTTTTTTTAAAAAAAAAAAAAAACGTCAATATTTCAAATAGTTAACAATATGTTCATGAAAAAGATTCATTGACAAGACGTACACGAAACTCGTACGAAGCGTATTTCAGTAATAGTACAGGTAAGGTTCGATACAATAAGCTAACAGCTATACCAAGACAAGCAGGAATACAAGACGCAAATAGATTAAGTGATAAGAGTAAACATCGGGACACGTAGCACTAGAATACTGGGAATTGAATATAGATCTTTACCTTAAAGAGACAGAAACAGAGATACGGTTAAGGTTTGACACACAAACATTCTTTATTAAGAAGTAAAGACAGAAGTACTCCAACAAATCTGTAATTATGGGCGTACTGCGTTATTCTTATCACCATATTTGCCCACAATGAACCCCTTGAAGAATATATATACTACACCGCACCGTGTTATCAAATCTGGTGACATTATCACCATTTTGTCACCGTCCCAATTTTTTGAAAAATTTTTACTGTTTATTATGAAACGGTTTTGATGTTGAAAAAGTACAATACAGCTCTCATGCTTCAAATGGTCTTTTAAGCGAAGCAAATAGGGTTTTCGGAGTTTATGTTACATAGCCATACCATAAACTTTGCATAATTAAAGAATCGTTTATAAAATTTATTATTTTCAATTCATTTATTCTGTAGATTTTTTATAGTAATTATGGGCTCTTTCATATATACCAATGGCGTATATAATAATATTATGATTATTTTCAAGGTTAAACAGCGAAATAGATGTTGGAAAAGAAGAAGGTGTAAGATAATTTATGAATTGAATGATAGCCAAGGGTATAAAATCAATTTTTTTTTTTAAAAAAAAAAAAGCTGTTTACATTAACCATGTTGACTAGGTCGTGTGAATGGCACTTCAAAGCTGCAATGAAGTCGAAATTTTTATAAACAAAAAAAAAAAGATAATTATGTTCTTAAAAATAAAAATTTGTCACTTTTTAGTGTAGGACCAAGGTTTATGACGCGTTTCAAGCTTGATATGAAAATATTTTATTCACTCATATACCGAAATTTCTGTATATATAAATTTACATTAATTATATCTTGATGCCTTTTTTCGGTGTATATTTGCAGTATTTATTTTTTTTTATAAAAAAAATTTCAAATCTACATGGCTCTTGTATAATGAAGATTAATCTTTCAGAGATCAAGCTTTAGCTGTAACTTTCAACTAAAAGTCATTTTACAGAATATCATCGATAGCTTATGTTTAGCAATAGTAACTTTATTGTTAAAAAATTAGAGAGAAAAATACTAGTACATGTGTCCAAAAATCTATTTTCCGGCGGAGTGCCTGAAAACTGGTTTTTTTTTTTTTTTTGAGGGGGAGGGTCTGCGTAAACATCATGTCAAAATTATTCTCTATCTAATTTAAAGATTAATCAATCTTTGCTGCGAGTGTTTAATACCATTTTGGAAAATCGTTGAAGATTGACCAATGTGCAAATTAGATAGAAATTTTAGTGAGACAGTAGAAAAATTATGCAGCTAGCATCTGGACATGAATACTTTCATACATATCTTACTCATTTCAAATATAATCTATTGAAAAAGCACCATGAATGCATTGGATTTTATTTTTTGATATGTCACTTTTTTGGTTATCGTTCTTTTTCATGAAAGTAAGACTGCTATAAAATATATTTAAATGGCGCTCGTTTGGGCCTTAAACGCGTCTTTTTTTTTTTTTTTTTTTTTTTTTTTTTTTTACACTGAAGGGTTCTAAGCTAATTAAATTCATTGATGTGAAGGTCAGAAGTAAAAAAAATAGAGTTTTGAAATTTTATTTTTTCTGCACCAGTAGTCCTTTCATCATATCAAACCTATTTCCATCAGGTAAAAGACCGTATAGTTTTCCAGGACGATCAAGGCTTTCTACTTTTAACATACCATGATCTGAAGTGATGCTCATTATTTTCACCCTTTCATTATTGTGTGTCTCCAAAGTAACAATTGAATCACTATAATAAAATAACCAAGTAAATCAATTGATCTCTCTCTCTTTTTTTTTCTTTTTATTATTATTATTATTATTCTTATTATCAATACCTGTGCAGCCATCTTTCATAATACTTATCTAAAAACCATGACCCCATACCGTCTACACAGAAACGACCATAGTAAGTTTCAAATTTGATCATAATATCAGCGAGAACATGCTCAGTAGAAAGTTCCTTTAAAGAAGTGTCATGATCTTTGATTATGTCATTGATGGATGTCGTAGGAAGTGTATTTGAAAGATTTAATCCACAACCTAGTCGTCAAAAAAAAAAAAAGAAAAAAGAAAAGAAAAGAAAAAAAAAGAGAGAGAGAGAGAGTATGAGTGGTTACCTGACTAAAGAATTAAAACGCAATTACCAATGACCATAACAAATTCATCCGAAATAAAAGATGAATTCACTAAAATGCCACCCACTTTTTTTAGATCCCCGTTTTTACATTCTGCATAAATATCGTTGGGCCATTTCAACCTTAAAGGAACAGAACTGTAGCCTGGCTTTTCTCTTATGCTCTCTACTATGGCCAAAGCAATCATATACTGTATAAAGACGGTAGACGCGTGTCTATAATGTATACTGTGTCTTACGACAAAGCTGAATTGTAAAGCACCCGTATGTGAGATCCATGAGTTAGAACCTCTACCTCTTCCAGATATTTGGTTGGCAGCAAGACATACAAGACCTGTAGGTAAGCCAGCTAGAAGCACAGGGTTTCTAAGAAAACAAATAAGTAAATTTACACACTTTCTTATTCGTATTTAACTGCTTACTTTTCCAAAGTGGATTGTGTACTACTTAGCGCTTCTGCATAAAGAAGCCCATTTCCAAATCGAAAAGACCCTCTTATATCCAACCATTTTCCTCTCTCCTGACTCAAGTACTTGTAGTATTTCTCAATATTGAAATGTGGCGTGACTGAGGATGGTGGACAGACGGGTTCATCAGCGTAAATTGTATTTGGGTAAATGATTTCAATGACCGAAGATTTGCCTTCTTTTATTCTACACAGCGATAAGATGTGAGCCTGCTCACTAGAAGGAGTATCCAGTTCGTTTATACAAAATATGTCCGTGTTATCTTTTAGTAAACGAGAGCGCTGATCTGTCTTTCGAATCAAATAAGAAGCGGTGTTGTGAACCCATTCCTTTGTTAATCCAGAGATATAAAGAGGAGTGATCTTGACAGCCTTGTTTTCCATGGGTATTTTGTTATTGTCCAAGGGAACCGCTTGCAGACCCATACGCAAGAAGGCGGCACAAAGAAATCGTTTTCTCTCTACTTCGGACAACACCAAGTCTTTCAAAATCTCGCTCACTTTTTCACTATTGGCTTGGTCGGCCAATAAAAGATCCTCGGATGAAACATCGTATTCCGGATGGGTGGCGATCAAGAGAGCATCGCCCTTTTCTATCTTGCAATGAACGACAGCTGCAGGTCCCCTTGGTTCGTCTTTACATAAAGGTCCATGATCTTTAAATCGACAGAGAACTGTCACATGACTGTATTCTTCCGGACGAACAAAATATCCACCGCCGTTATAATACATTTTGATTTCGCTTGATACGTCCTTCAGGACATCTTTTTCTGTCACCACGGACACCGAGCTTGCCCCACTCTCGCTATTGTAGACAAAGCCTGGGTAAGTGGTTCCTTTGCACAATCCTGGATAAAATTCCAACTCGCGTGGTTGAATGATTTCCATAATGGCATTGCCCTTTTCGAATTCTATATTTTTGGAAGCATAATAAGCACCGGCACATATACCAAGATATCGGCCTCCTGCTCTGACGTAATGATTGATGCGTGCGTTCGGGTGGCCGTTTAGTGCTTCACAATAAGGTAAGTCTCTTCCACCTGGCATGACAAGCATGGCACAATTGATTTCCCATGGTTCTGACTGAAGTACTTTGCGGTCAATGGTGATCACGTCGTAAGCATGTCCCAATAAAGATTTCAAGGTGTTTTGTGTATGTTTAACTGAATTGGATGAAGCCCCAAGATCATCATAAACAAGGATATTCATGGATTTGAAAAAAAAAAGAAATGCCCCTCCTTTTTTTTTTTTTTTTTTTTTTTTTTTTTTGCCATTAAAAAAGGAATCATGTCCGATTTTAAAGGTAGATTCAACAAACTCTAAATTAAAAAAGGACAAACAATAATTGTAAATAAATAGATCCAGGCTGTTCAAAAGATGATGCTAAAAAAGAACAACCTACAGTGATCGCAAAAGAAAATCGTGTCCCAACCATCGATGTCGATACCTTGACTGGAATTCGATTAAAGTAAAACAAGCAAAAAAAAAAAAAAAAAAAAAAAAAAAAAAAAAAAAAAAAAAAAACAAACAAACAAACAAAAAACAAAAAACAAAATTCACTCAATTTTTTTTTTTTAAAAAAAAAAAAAAATAGACGTCGTTTAGTATCAGATGCAATTTGCAAAAAAGGATTACAAAATGTACGTTTTATATCACTTGGCCATGTCCAACCTCATGTAGCACAATACAATACCATTAGAATTGGAACCAAACCTTCAGCTGATTGGGCTACTATTGGAGTTGTTGACAAGTGTGTTCTTCGTGAAGACTTTTGTGTAGTTCGCATAACAAATTTAAAAGGAGACTATATATATGTTTATATCACTGATAATGCTTATAAGAAGTTTGAAAACGCTATTGGTATGGGATCTGTCATGGTCTTCAAGCGACCTTTGGTTCTTACTGCAAACAAAGTATAATTAGAAGAAACAGTATATAATAGATCATACTAATCGTATATATATATATATATATATATATATATATATATTAGCCTAAAGGAGATGCAGCTTTGCAAGTGAAGTTGGTACAACAAATGTGGGTCATTGGTCAGAGTTCGGACTTGAAAGCATGTGAAGGATATTCAAAGCAAGGAAAGGTGTGTGAAGAGTGGATTGACATGTAAATATATTATTGGATTGTTAAAAAAAAAAAAAAAAAACATACGACTCATATTATAATAGACGAGCAGGCGAGTATTGTGATGCACATTTGACAAAGGTCTGTAATTATTCAAAAAACGGTCGTATGGAATTGGCTTCAGGGTAAGAGAATATAGGATCAACATGGAGTTTTAATACAAGTTGAATAGAAACACTGGTATTGATATTCGTTGGGCTATAGCTGTAAAGCAGGCAGATGGCAGAATCGGATACCAGACAAAGAGACAACCGGATAGCTATTCAGCAGCAACTCAAAAGACGACAAAAGTAGACTCTTATTACATAAAAGGAAAGGGTGTCATCAATGTTAAGGGGGAATTATTCAAAAAAGCTCTCCAAGAGAAGACCAATATTTCTGATAATTCAGCTCAACTAAAGTATGTAGAAAAATGTATTTTATTTCATGATAAGCCGTGTCCACTTAATATATTTGAATTCTTAGGGAATTTTTAAAGGAAAGACGAGACAATGGATCAGAAATGATTAGAAAGTTAAAGGGCATAGCTGAGGAAAAACCAAGTAAACTATGGATACTATAACAAACTCATCTTCTAACACATTATTTTCTTTCAAAAAAAAAAAAAAAAAAAAAAAAAAAAACAATAGAACAAGCACTCACCAAGGAAGCGTTGTTAAAGTTAGGTATGGGAAAGAATGCTTTAAGCGCCGAAGAAGAAAACGAAAAGGTAGCTTACAACACAACCTCAACCATAAACTAAAATTATATAGAAACGCTCCATTGATGCCCTGAGCAAGGAAGTCAAGGCGAATTCAAACAAGAAGCCTCGGTTTATGATTCTCTAGTTTCGAGTTCAATTTTGAACAAATTCCACAATATTTTTTTTTTTTTTTCTTTAGAAACACATAAAAGAAGGAAAATATTTGATTTACATTTTCTTTACAATTTCTCTCTTTATTTTTCCATTTGCGCTTATCGCCTCTTCTTTTAAAAAAAAAAATTCAACAATGCAATCTATTGATTTTCGCCAATTCAACGCGCCTATTTTTACAGTTTCAACCATTTCTGAAGTGGAAAAGAAATTGAACAAGGATGAAATCTTTCAAAAGGATTTACCAACCAAGCTCAAGCAAGACATCACCAGTCTGATCCGTTTTTGGAGCATCAAATGCTTGGAAGAGGCCCAGCAAGTTTCGGCCGAAAAGGGAATGAACCAAAAATTCTCCGAAGCCAATCCACCTAACAGCAGCAAGGTTTCGACTTTGAATGAGTTGATGACACCCTCCCTGGAAGAAAGTGAGGATGATTTCTCTACACCTGCCACCCCGCCCATCTTTGGAGAAGATCTAGGCAAGATCTTGAATGATCAGGTTCAGTTTGAATCTATGGTCGAGCACCAAGAAGCCAAGGGTGATGTTCTCGAGAACAAGGATGGGATCGTGCAACTTGTGAAGGTCATGTCTCCTGAGAAGTCCATCAAAAAATCCTTCTCTTCCTTCATCAACAGGATCAAGTGTGCCTTTGTTAAGCGAACCAAGGTAGATTCCATCAAGACCACGTCGATCAAGAGTAAGGGTGCTTCCACCAAGGCTTCTTCTACCAAGGCTTCTTCCACCAAGACCAAGTCCATGAAGAAGAAGTGTAAAGAACCAAAGCCTTTGGATCTCACTGACATGAAGTTTGTTGAACCTATCTTTGTAAGTGTTTCATCCATTGTTATTTTTTTTTTTAAAAAAAAAAAAAAAAAAAAAAGAAAAGAAAAGAAAGAAAGAAAAGCTAAATATCTCATAAATAGGATCGCCTTCAAGCTCCATTGTCACCCAAAATCAAACAAGTCATGGAACGAAAGAAGTTTTATTCGGTTCAAGAACTTGAAGAAGAGATTGTGTTTTGGCAAGAAGAAAAGGCGGCCAACAATGAATTCTTGGCCAAGTTTGGTTACTCTCCCTGGAGGCCATTGATTGATGCTCGTGGTGACTTTTACACCGAACCTGGCCATGGTCTGGATCGCTTCGACTTTTGCCCCTTTGGTCCCGGTATGCCTAGTCCTCAACGCCTTCGCATGTCTAAGACTGATTTCAACAAGAATCATTGCTTTTACTTTGGTGGTCTTGAAAGTGAGGAGGATCAAGGCCATGTCAGCAAGGATTCCTTCCTTGAAGAGTTCGAGGCCCGTCAACGCAATGGTGTATTCTCTTACATGGACAAGTATATCGAAACCCCTATGAGCGAATGTGAGGACAGCAGCAATGACGGAAGCATGCTTCAAATTAATCGAGTTCAATTGCTTGATGAGGCTTCTCGTGAAAGAAGATCGTCTGGTGACCAGCTGCTGGATGATGTCTGGAAGCAATCTGAGGAGTACCAGGAGTATTTGAGCCATGAAGCCGAGGATGATGATGATGATGAAGGCAGCTTCTATGGTATGAATGTGAAGACTGTTGCTGGGAAGAGAAATGTCTCTTCTTCCATCTGGGATCCCCTTAGCTATGCATCCCATGCTGTTGTAGAAACCGTAAGAAGTCATGTTACCCATAGCCAAACCGAAGTCAACATGAAGACGCAAGATCTAGTGCCTTATGTCAAGATCGAAGCCAACCAAGTCAAAGAACACCGTATCCCCCGCAAGCAAGTAAAGCCTCTTGTGGTTGATATCAATGATGGTGCGCTTTACAAGAGATCTGTATCTGCCTACTCTTCCCTCAAGGACTACGACCTTGCCTGGCAAAAGACCTTCCACGATGAACAGCACGATATAGACAAAGTACAAACTACATTTCAGAGGTAAAAAAAAAAAAAAAAAAAAAAAAAACGGTTGAGACCTCTTTTTTTTTTTGTTGTATAAAGTTTTATTATTGTTTCTTACATTTAATAAAACATCTTGATTTTTTTGTCTTCTAGTATATCTTGGGCTCTTTACAACATCCTTCGCCAAAACCACCTTGAAGGCAGCTTCTGCTGCGATCCAATCTTCCTCTCACCAGAGATTACTTATGATGATGACTTGTGGGAAGCAGAGCCGTTAACTGAGTGGTCCGACATATTTATGGAGATGGCAGCCATTTTCGAACGAACCGATGTAAGTATTTCTTATCCAGTCAAAAAAGGATGCTTTGTTAACAATACATTTCTAGCTGACTTCTGAACATGCCATAATCGCCTTTATTTATGTGCAACGAATGTCAAGAACATCTGGACAGTGCCTCTTTGATGGTAGCTGGCAGCGTATTCTCATGCTTTCACTTCTTACTGCTGCCAAAGTCTGGGAAGATTGTTCCATTTACAACTCTGACTACTCACAACTCTTTCCAGACGTGTCTACCAAAGCCATGTAAGAAAAAAAAATTCTCATTCTTTATTATTCTCAATCGCTCATCTTTTACTTAGCAACCAAATGGAGGTCAATTACCTTGGATACCTCGACTGGAATGTAAACGTCAAATGCTCTGAGTTTGCTTCCACCTATTTCCAGTTGAGGGAGCCTCAAGATGTCTAGATGTTCTATCGGTTCGACTCTTTTTTTTTTTTTTTTTTTCTTCTCATCGCTGCCCTTTTTTTTTTTTTTTTTTTTTTTTTTTTTTTTATTTGGGCCATTCATTAATAAAAAAAAATCCTTTAAAATATTTTGGGCCATAAAGTACTTTTTCTCTATGCCGACGGTGTAAGGTGACACCGATATCATCATATGGCAACACGTGGAAGTAAGAAAAAAAAAACTGTTGTAAAAAAAAAAAAAAGTCAAACATTCGGAGGGGAGGGAGGACTTTATTCAACTTGTTTGATCTACACTGTAAAAATATCTTACAGTAAGATGTAGTCCCCTTGTCATATGCAATTCATGTTATGCAAAAAAAAAAAAAAAAAAAAAAAAAGTAAATAAACGCCTATATTTAAACCAATCATCACCTTTTTTTCCTTTTAAATGAACAGTCTTTTATAAAGTTACGCGATTCCACAAGTTTTTTTTTTTTTTTTTTTTGAGATAACGTGAGCTTAAGGTAACACGATACCTTTCATCCGGTCTTTCCGTATACGACTCCGAATTGATGACAAGAAGCCCGAGTATAACTATATATCTCCCTTATGAGGATGAAGTACCCGGATCTCTTGGTTTATTAAGCCGCGGAAAAGAATGTTGTTGTTATACAGTGTGTGGGTCACTTGCCCTTGGTTGTCTTATGAATTTAACAAAATGTGTAAAATGTATAAATTCTCATTAGTGTGAGTTTATTAAATTGAAATTTACTTTTTTTCGGTTATTCTTTGTTTTTAATTTACTCTCTCCTTTTATGTAAGATACAAATAAAAAGGTACACCAATAGCGTATCAGATAGAATGTATTTCAAATAGTTTTAGGAGTACAATGATATATTGATGTTTCTCCTCTTTTTTTTTTTTTTTTTTTTTTTTTTTTTGCATGAGATATTTTTAGTCTTCAACCCAGCTGATCTTCAAAGTTCTGGACACACACACACACAACTACACATACATACATAAAAAAAAATGTCTATGATTGGCACAATGTTTGAAGGAGATCGACAAACTTTTTCATCTGAAAATTATATATTTTTGTAGAAATGGACATGTTAGTATAGAGACAAATGGTTATAGTAAAACGTAGTCCGTGCACACATACACCACATATTTTTCGTTACTTCAGCCTTTTCTTTTTCTTTTTTCTTTGTCATGATTCTAACGTGTTTATAAATAGGTTGCATAACAAGTTAATTAAGATCAAGTCTTTATTGGTAAAAAAAAAAAAAAAAAAAAAAAAAATT